>VYZU01042514.1:0-21958 GCA_013401355.1 Ceyx cyanopectus
ATATATATATATATAAGTATGTATTTTAGTTTCTGTAGCTAAGTGAAGCTGGAGTTTGCCTCTGAGGCGAGTTGCTTCCCCTTCTCCTTCCAGTGGACTACTTAGCAGGCTTTGAAAACTGCTGACAGTTGTTTTAAGAGCTGATTTTTCAGGCCAGGCCTTTTGTAAGTCTGCAGCAGGAGGCAGATATTGTTAGAAACCAAAGGAATGGAAGGGTTGCCATTGCTGGAGGCAGGAGGAGAGGGTGCTTCTTGAAAGGGCTTCTCCTGCCCCTCCTGCTCAGGCCCTCAAGAGTTCTCTTCAGCAGCACTCCAGCTGTCAGGCTGGGAGGTGTTACCAGCAGCACTACAGCAAAATAGAAATTTGGAAACAAGAGCCAGGGTCTTGAACTTGTTGAAATGGTCACCGAGACACCCAAGATGCTGGGGGAGAAAATGAATCACAGAGTTTTTGCCAAGGATTTGGAGAATATTGAAGGGGGGGCTGCAGAGGAGGCTGTTCCCACGTGCAGTGTGAGGCAGCAGTGATGTAATGTTTGGTTGTTTTTTTTTCCTCAAGGTGTAAAAGCAGGAGGTGTTTGAGCACCAATCTCTCTTCTTGGAAGGAAGCAGGAGCAGGGCCCTCACTGGCTGAGGGCTGAGGCAGGTTTGGGGTTTGATCTTGGCCATCACAGAAATGGGAAACAGCATCTGGCACCTGCAGGTCCAACCCACTGAACTTGAGCATGGGGCTGGCTCCTGATCCCAATCCTGTGCCATGGGTGTGTTGCAATGGGGTTTTCCACCCCATCCTGTATGAAACTTGGTGGACTGCTTCCAGATGTCCTGGTTTGAGTGAGAACAGAAGGAATTCTGGTCAGTGATTTCACTTTTCAGCTCAGTTCTTTTCACTCCCTGCACTGTCTGCAGTCAGCAGTGTGATTTCCCAGGCAGTGGCTGCTCCTGGCAGTGACAACACCCCATGATCAGAGTTACTCCCAAGGGTTGGGATGCAGCCCAAGGCCACTGCTGGATCTTGGGCACCACCCTGGGGTTGCAGAAAGTAAAAGGCTGCACTTGCAGGGAGGAGCAGCCAGGACAGGGCACCCCAAAGTGACCAACGAGGGGTCTCAGTCCATAGACATGATATTCAGTATAAAGCTGAGGGATCAGGAGGGTCTCATCCTTCTCTTTGCCCCCTTTGTCCTGCTTTGCCAGCTTGGCTTGACTTGGCCTGGGTCCTCTTCCAGTTTCTTCCTCAGAACATCCAAGGAGGCCTCTGTCTGTCCTACCTTCAATTCCAATCTGTGTGCTCCTGAACCCAGCACCAGAATCCAGCTCCTGAACACAGCTCCCATCTGCTTCTGGGCCCAGACTGGGACTCACCAGTGCCTGCTCCACAGCACCAGTGACAGTGATGTAATTACCACTGGGGAGTTGGATTCCATTGGGTTTTGTACATACTTGGATATATTCCATATTATTATTATTTTTGTTTTAATTTAAGCTCTTCTAGTTTCCTTTTCTAATTGCTAAGTCTCTCTCCCTTATTTCTTTTCCCTTTTATAGGGGAAGGGGGGTTAACAGAGAGCATCTGCTACAGGTCTGAGGGGCTGCCCTGATACAAAACCATGACACCATCCCTTGGCATCATAACATTTCAGCAAGCACCACTTTTCTTGGGTTTTCCTGGGCAATTGGAGAGTGGAAATCTGCTTTGAATACATTAACATATATTGAATTATAGAACAGATATTTAGCATTTTTTCCTGAAGGATCCTAAAATGCTTTACAGACACTTATGTATCACTACACAAATGCAGCTGCTTCTGCCTCATGCTCAAGCCAAGGCAGAGAAGAGGATTTGCCCAGGGAGATCAAGTAAACCAGTGTGTGTCCCCAAACTGATTGCTGTCTACTGGTGCTGGTGAGCTCAGGGTCTGGGAGAGCTGTCTGGAAAAGATATTGGTCAGTGTACAGAGAATGTTCATAGAATCACAGAATGGGGTTGGAAGGGAGCTCTGGAGTCCAACCCCCCTGCCAGAGCAGGGGCAGCCAGGGCAGCCCCCACAGGAACAGAGCCAGGTGGGGCTGGAAAGGCTCCAGAGGAGACTCCACAGCCTCTCTGGGCAGCCTGGGCCAGGCTCTGCCACCCTCACAGTGAAGTTTCTCCTCATGTTGAGCTGGAACTGCCTGTGTTGCAGTTTGTGGCCATTGCCCCTTGTCACAGGGCACCACTGAGCAGATCCTGGCCCCTTCTCCTTGCCCCCCACCCTGCAGAGATTTGTCACCATCCATCAGCTCCCCTCTCAGGCTTCTCTTCTCCAGGCTTAATAGCCCTCAGCCTTTCCTCAGCAGAGAGATGTTTCAGTCTCATCATCCTTGTAGCTTCTGTTGGACTCCCTCTACTATTTCCCTGTCTCTCCTGAACTGGAGAGCCCAAAACTGGACACAACATCATGAGGTTTCTTTCCAGGAGGACAGGTTCTGAGTATGAGCAGAGAATTTTGTTGCATAAACCCAGGAGATGGCTGCACCAAATCCCCCTCTGTCCCACCCTACCCAAAAGAAAGTGTCTCTTAATGATCCCTTGTCCTGCTGATGGCAGAGGGTGGCTTCAGGCTGAGGGGTGACATCTCACATGCTTCTCTGCATCCATGGTCCAGCTCCACCCTTGGGATGTGGAGGTGCAAGACCAAGTCCATAGCTCTTCTTGAAGCAGCTGGATGCCCCACCGTGCCACTGCCATGAATCTGCAGCCTCCTTTTTTTCCTCCTGAAATGCAAAACCCTCCAAATATTCAGGGTGAAAAGCCATAAAATATTCATCTGTTCTTAGACTCATTAAGGCAGCGTAATTGGATGCAGGCTCTTCCTCCACTTGAGCAGAGCTGTCTCACTCCTGAGCCAAGATTCCTTTCCACGGGCAAGAGGATGCTCTGAGCTCTCAGAAAGACACAGAACCATGCAGGGTGAAAAAGACCTTTGGGATCATCAAGTCCAACCATTGACCCAGCACTGCCAGGGCACCACTAAACTATCATAGAACCAGAGAATGGCAGGGGTTGGGAGGGAGCTCTGGAGATGCTGGAGTCCAACCCCCCCTGGCAGAGCAGGGGCAGCCAGGGCAGCCCACACAGGAACAGAGCCAGGTGGAGCTGGAAAGAAAGAGGAGAAATCCCCCATGCCTGGGACATGGTGGCTTTTAAGAGGGGTCTAGTGTCCATGACCCTTACTGAGCTTTTTTGGGGGGACAGGTTGGGTGCTTTCAGCTCACCAGTTAACTGAAGGCAGTGACTAGCACTGTGTTGCCAACTTCCAGTTACAACACCTGAAGGAGGTGCTGCTTTGAGGCTGAAATTTGTATATGGGAGACAGATGAGTGAAAGGATGAAGATAATCAGAGGTCAACTGGTTAAGCCTTATTTATTTAATAGCCTTGTTGGGGTTAGGGAGTGCTTCCTTAAAGCATCTTTACAGTATAATCTGTGGAGATGAGCATAAGAGAGCCTTTGAAGGAATTAGTGAAGTTCAGTTGAGGCTACTTTACATTCAGCAGCTGCTGCTGAAGAATCCAACACTGCCTGAATGTGGAAAGGATCCTTTTCTGCTCACCCAGTGATCTAGACCCTACCAGCAATCTGGCTCCTCCACGTGCCAGACCCATCTCTGACTTCACAGTGTCCTGAGGAAGCAGAGTTCTCCTGACACGTGCTCCTCCTTTTGAGATGGGAGAGTGAAATAATCCACCAGCACCATGCCTGGGGTGCAGGATTGGACTTCAGTCCTGCGTGGGCTCAACGGAACTGCCAAGAGCATCTTGATTTGAAGCTGGAGCTACTTGAGCACGTGATGAAATGGTTTGATGGCATCTTAGGTCCTCTGTGGGGCAAGGAAGGGGAATTCTGCTGTCTCATTTAAAGTCATACTGGCTTTTTTTGTCAATAAATGAATAGGCAGAAACACAGGAGGAAACTTTGGCTGTTTGGAGGGTGCTGTCCCAGCTGTCAGAGCAGCTGCTGGGTGGGGTGGTTGTGCTGTGTGGTAGCATCTCTTCATCTCAGGCACAAGTGATGACTTTTGCTCTGGAGGAGTGATACCAAATTGTTGGAACTCCTTATTTTTTGGAAGGAAAAATCCATGTTACAGCCTTAGGTGAACCAATGGGTCTGGGATGGATGGCCAGCCAGCTGGGCAGTGATGGGTTTGCTCCCAGTCTATATCAAAATGGAAAAAAGATGGGAGTTGGAGAAAATAAAAAGGCTCAGCATAGGAGAGACAGAGACTGGGGAAGCTGGGAGGCCAGTCTAGGAGAGCTGGGGGGGTTCAGCCAGAGGAGAAGGCTCCAGGGAGACCTTCTGGGGGCTTTCAGGACTTCAAGGGTCCTGTCAGAAAGATGGGGACAGACTTTTGAGCAGGGCCTGTTGTTACAGGACAAGGGGTGATAATTTGAAACTGAGAGAGATTCAAACTGGAGAGGAGGAAATGTTTTACACTGAAGGTGCTGAGAGCCTGGTCCAGGGTGCCCAGAGAGGTGGTGGCTGCCCCAGCCCTGGCACCACCCCAGGGGAGGTTGTCTGGGGCTCTGAGCACCCTGCTCCAGTTGCAGATAGCCCTGCTCAGTGCAGGGGGGTTGGACTTGGTGACCTTTTAAAGGTCCCTTCCAACCCAAAGCACTTTATGATTCGATGAAATCAGGCTTGAAAAGCAGCTATTTATTGGTCTCTCTCACACAGCTAATGCTGGGATTGTGATCCCTTTAACGTGCCACTGACATGGAGCACAGTGTCCCAGCAGGGCAGCACTTACAGCCTGTCTCTCCAGGAATTGCTGTGATATCTGGGACAGAACCACAGAGGTGCTGATTTACTCCTGTCCTCTGCTGGGAAGATGCTCTCCTCCTAACTTGAAGCAGCTCATTTTGTGCTTAATAAATTTAATTAAGTCATTCAACCAGCTCTCTCTTGACCTCACGTGTGTAGGGGGAGGTTCTGGAGATGATTATTGGCCCCTTTTTTCCCTGACATCCTTTGTTTCTAGCCCAGGTTTATCAGCAGCCTTTCCCATTAAAAGCAGCAGTGCCTCGGTGTGTAATATTCTGCTTAAATCCAGCTGTATTAACAATTTATCTGATTTCTCATGCAACATTTTTTGCTGCCCAGAAGAAAACAGGCAAGTGACCTCCCACTAATGGGAGTATTCACACCCTGAGAAGAAAAAAGAGGCCGGATTACAAGTAAAATCTGACTTTTAAAGTACCAGCCTGGGTTGATGGAATCGGGCTGTTACTGCTCCCCAAGGCACACTATCAACTTGTAAGGGAGGCACTGGACATAAATAAATGCTTTAAGCAGTTTAGCTGGATGTCTGGAGCTTCACCTTTCCCTCTTCAGTCTCCATCCCTCCCCTCCTGCCTGGCACTGTGATGATTCAAAGGGTTTTGTATCTCTCTTCCACGTGACTGCCTTGGAGATCTTTTCAGCCAACCTCCCTCTGGACTATCTACAAACATTAAAAGATGTTTGAAATTACTCAACCTCAACGGTGCTTGAAATTGAGCCATGTTCTGTTGTGTTAACAGAGTGCTTCAAGTGCTGATTGTAGGAGGCCAGAATAAAGGTTTCCAGCTCCAGTGCTGCCCACAAAAAAAACTGCTTTATTAAGTGATGTTCCTCTGCCTGGTAGCTCAGATTTGCCACTCTGGTCGCTCACTTGTCCATCTTCCTCTGGTTTATTCAGGTTCTGTAAGCAACTGAGAGATTGAAACAGGCTCTGCTGCAAGGCTTGTTTTCCTTTCTGGGCTTGAATCAACTCAGTGGGGATTTGGGGCAGAATCAAGGGCTCCATTGGTTATTGGGTGGCATCACTGGGATTCTGAAGAGTTTCCAACTGCCCTAGTTGGCAGAGTGTGGTTTTTCCTAGAGCAGACTGGTTCACAGGCACCTCTTCTTCACTCCTGGGTTGCCCAAGACACAGGTGGAAGTGTAACTTGACTTCTTTCCAACTCAGATGGTGTCTTTCCTGAGCAATTCTGCTGACCAGTATAGACTGGTTGCTCACTGGGTTGTGGGGACAGTTAGATTTACACTCTTTGGTTTGGAAATGATGCATTTCAGTGCATCTGAAAATGCTGGGTTTGGATTTCTTCTTCCCTGCATCAGCTTTGATATGTTCCAGTAGAAGTCTGGGCACAGGACACTATCATGTGGTGTCTAAAGACTTCCTTTAAGTGAAAGATAAGGAGTAAGTTGGTTTTTTTTATGGTTCAGGAAGTGTTCTGTGCATTCAGTGAGTCAGGATGCTGAAAAAATCCCACCTTTGGAAGTCCCACCCCACAATGAAAGCAGCACATTACCCTCTGGTTTTGGGGTCAAAATAAGCAAAGTATTTTCACAGTGAAACCATATGACAGCACTGGAGCTGAGGATTTCAGAGGGGAGAGGTTGGGAAAAGCTGATTTTGTTGTCTTCCAGTTTTAGATGTCTCATGAGCAGTGCTGTGAGTGCCAGACCTAATGAAGCCTGGCATCCTGGGGGCTTGTGTCTCATGCTTGGCTGCTCCAGACCCCAGGAGGGTATTGCAGGCCTGTGGAAGGTTTTTCTGTCATTTATAGGGTTTTCTCTGCTGATTTTTCAAGGCCCTGGAAAGCAGAGGTTCACACTGTTCATCACGGAAGATGGGTGATGAATAGAGATATATGAGATATATATAGAATATAGATATAGAATAGAGATATGACAAAAACACATGGATATGTACTATATATGTGAAAATATAAATATATATATAAATATATAAGTGTATAAATGCCTAAGGATATATATATTGGGATTTTCAAAAGGGGTTGACCACGTAGCAACCTTAGAAACCATCTATCCTCACCTATGGCCTTCCATGCCCAGTTGTGTGGGGTGGAATTGCCAATCCAGTAGCCCTAGAGGAAGGTGGAGCCACTGCCAGTGCTGTCATTTGGGAGAGCATTTCTCCTTCACCTTAGAGCTTCAGGTGCCAAAATGAGCTGCTCCCCTGAGGGGAAGAACCTCAGTTTGTACTCCAGGAGTATATGAACTCCAGCCTCTAGCTGCCAAAAGAGAAGCCTCTGGAGAGTATGAGTCTGAAATGCTGAAAATCAAGCAGTGAAAAGCATCAATCCTTCTATATTTTTAATCCTGTGATTAAGGCATTTTTGTAACGTTGGTGATTCTCACTATGTAGAAAGCTGAATTTCTGGAAGGAGTGGGAGCAAAAGCTCCTCTCTGAAGGATTCAGGTGGTGGTGGGTGAAGAGGCCACCATCCAGCTGGAGCAGAGCAGTGATGATTTTCTATTTCTAAAGCACCTTTGGAATTGTGGAGTTAAAGGAAAAAAAACAAAACCAACACGATCCTGAAAGTGAATATTTCTGCTAAACTCAGGCAGGATTTTGCAGTGACAACAATTGACATCATACTTTGGTGAGGAAATTTGGACCACTTTGTGGATCAGACGTGAAGACTGAAGGTGAGGAGGAAGGTGTCCACTTGGAGAACACTTGAAGATGAGTAGGAAAGGTCTGAACCATAAGGAGGGCACGAGGTCGTGTGGTCACTGAGTGGCTCTAATTATGGACATTCAGCCTGAGGCTTGAATTGGGTGGTAAAAGAGCAGAGGGAGGAGGCACCTCGAAGGTCCCTGTGCTTCTCCTAAGGGTTTGTTGGCAGGAGAGATGGACTGGAAATGGGAGAGGACACGTGTGGATGTGGGAAGCTGAATGGATGTCTGAGCAGGAGTGAAGAAAGTGGGTTTCAAGTGAGAACGTGGGCAGGGATGCTGCACTCACAGGGGTGAGTTTGCTTTGTGAGCAGGTTTGAAGTCTTAAAGCTGAAATATTTGAGTTCCCAGAAGGTGTTTGAGGATAAAATAACTGGGGAAGAGAAGAGCAAGCAAAGACATGGTAGCTCAAGGGTGTTTCATTAGCTGCTGTCACTACTTCTGGAGGACTTGCCCCTTCTCCTGGTGAAGATCATAGAATAATAGAACAGTTTGGGTTGGAAGGGACCTTAAAATCATCTAGTTCCAACCTTCCCTGTAATGGGCAGGGACATCATGATGATGCCTGCTGAAGTGGGGGAGGTTTGCACAAGTTTGAGGCAAAGGAAAGAAAAAAGTTCATCGAAATGGTCACTGAATGACAGCAAGGCTGCCTCATCAGAACTGCCAGAGATCTGGGAGACCATTCCAAATGCAAACTTGCAAAGTCACCAGAAGTACTGAGGAGAGCAAGTCCCAGCCCTCTGTAAATTTGGGTGCTTCAGATCCTCTCGTCTGCACCCTGAGAACTCTACCCCAGAGGCCAGATCTAAACCCCTGAAGGTGCCTGTGCATCCCTGCCCCTTTTTGAGGCATCTTTTCGTGCCTGGCTCTCTTTCAAACCAGGATGGAAGGAGCTTGGAGACCTTGGATACCCTCTGCTATGTCACAGAGTCCTTTGAGGCAGGTGGGGGAGGCTGGCTGCTCAGTGGGACCAGCAGCTGCAACCCCGTGGCTTCAAAAGAGCTTTGCAAACCCTCAGCAGCCAAACCCTCCCCCCTTTCCTCTTTGACTGCAAACTCCCTTCTCCCCAACGCTCAGCTGAAGTATTCATTAAGAGGGGGAATTATTTGCATATTATTAGCATTATTACATGGAAATAAAGCCTCTGCTGGTTCTTCCCCTCCCTCCCTCCATGTATCTTTCATCACCCGCCTTTAGAACTGCTCCGAATCCTGTTTGTTGTGTGACAAACTGGGCTGATAAATCTCGTTACTCACTTGAANACATTCAGCCTGAGGCTTGAATTGGGTGGTAAAAGAGCAGAGGGAGGAGGCACCTCGAAGGTCCCTGTGCTTCTCCTAAGGGTTTGTTGGCAGGAGAGATGGACTGGAAATGGGAGAGGACACGTGTGGATGTGGGAAGCTGAATGGATGTCTGAGCAGGAGTGAAGAAAGTGGGTTTCAAGTGAGAACGTGGGCAGGGATGCTGCACTCACAGGGGTGAGTTTGCTTTGTGAGCAGGTTTGAAGTCTTAAAGCTGAAATATTTGAGTTCCCAGAAGGTGTTTGAGGATAAAATAACTGGGGAAGAGAAGAGCAAGCAAAGACATGGTAGCTCAAGGGTGTTTCATTAGCTGCTGTCACTACTTCTGGAGGACTTGCCCCTTCTCCTGGTGAAGATCATAGAATAATAGAACAGTTTGGGTTGGAAGGGACCTTAAAATCATCTAGTTCCAACCTTCCCTGTAATGGGCAGGGACATCATGATGATGCCTGCTGAAGTGGGGGAGGTTTGCACAAGTTTGAGGCAAAGGAAAGAAAAAAGTTCATCGAAATGGTCACTGAATGACAGCAAGGCTGCCTCATCAGAACTGCCAGAGATCTGGGAGACCATTCCAAATGCAAACTTGCAAAGTCACCAGAAGTACTGAGGAGAGCAAGTCCCAGCCCTCTGTAAATTTGGGTGCTTCAGATCCTCTCGTCTGCACCCTGAGAACTCTACCCCAGAGGCCAGATCTAAACCCCTGAAGGTGCCTGTGCATCCCTGCCCCTTTTTGAGGCATCTTTTCGTGCCTGGCTCTCTTTCAAACCAGGATGGAAGGAGCTTGGAGACCTTGGATACCCTCTGCTATGTCACAGAGTCCTTTGAGGCAGGTGGGGGAGGCTGGCTGCTCAGTGGGACCAGCAGCTGCAACCCCGTGGCTTCAAAAGAGCTTTGCAAACCCTCAGCAGCCAAACCCTCCCCCCTTTCCTCTTTGACTGCAAACTCCCTTCTCCCCAACGCTCAGCTGAAGTATTCATTAAGAGGGGGAATTATTTGCATATTATTAGCATTATTACATGGAAATAAAGCCTCTGCTGGTTCTTCCCCTCCCTCCCTCCATGTATCTTTCATCACCCGCCTTTAGAACTGCTCCGAATCCTGTTTGTTGTGTGACAAACTGGGCTGATAAATCTCGTTACTCACTTGAATGGCTGGGAGACTCACTGCACATTACTGAATTTTCTGAATTATGTAACAAATGCATAATTAAAATGAAACCCAGAGCCTCTCGTGGAACCTTCTAAAATGCAGCTCCTGATGAATTATAGAGAAACGTACATGGCTATTAAAATTTAAGCCTAATTATTTGGATTTATTTTTAATCAATATTTAATAGGCTACCTATAAGTTCCTGCCTCCCCACAGCCAATCTGCTGTCAGGGCTTTGCTGGAAAGCACAGGGAAAGTGTGTCTGTGTCTGTGTGTGTGTGTGCAGAGTGAGATGTTTGTTTTCATTGTGCTTTAATATTTGATTACAGGGAGGAAAACTCCCCTGAGCACAATGGGCTCAAAAGAGGGAGGTGGCTGCTTGGAGTCTGTCTGGCCCAAGCCTTGTCCTGCTTGGTTGCCTTTCAGTTGATTGGCTTATTGGAGGAGAATCCCAGGGAATAATTTGCTCTGCTGGAGCTCTGCTTGGTTGGTCACTCATGGAATTGTTGGCCTTCCAGTATCTGAAGGGGGCCTAAAGAAAGCTGGGAAGGGATTCTTTTACCAGGGCTTGTGGTGACAGGACAAAGAGTAACAGCTTCAAACTGGAAGAGGACAGATTTAGATTGGAAATTAGGCAGAAATTTTTCACTCTGAGGGTGGTGAGACACTGGAACATGTTGCCCAGAGAAGCTGTGGATGCTCCATCACTGGATGGGATCAAGCCCAGGTGGGATGGGGCTTTGAGCAGCCTGGTCTAGTGGAAGTTGTCCCTGCCCATGGCAGGGGGGTGGGAACTGGATGATCTTTCAGGTCCTTTCCATCCCAAACCATGTGATGGTTCTCTGATTAAAAGCATCTTTTCCATGATGTATTTCTTTTGCACCAAAAACTTACTTCCTTTGTGCTGATTTGGCCTTTGGAGATCTTTTCCAATGGCTTGGAAAGGGAAGGGATGTTTTGAAGGCAAACAGTCCTCAAACCCCCCTGTTTCATTTGGAAAGGTTTGTCTCTTAAGTACGAAATTGAATAGTAGGGATTTTATTCCCTTAAATCCCTGCTTCTAGAGAAAGCAGCTTGAGATCTCAGTAAGAGAATTAACACATGGGTTAAACTCACAATAAGAAGCAGTACTTGGAAAATGCCTATTCAGATGCTGTTAAGGAAATAATAGGATTAGTCCTTGTCGTGTCAGTGTGGATTCCTCCAAGTGCCAGCTGAGTGATGCTCTGTGCTGCTGGCCTGGGCGTGGAGCTGGGGACAAAGGACAATAAAAGATGGCTTTTCATGGAGGCAACTCGTTGGAATGCTTAAGCTTGGCCTTCTGCACGTGCATGTGACAGGTAATTCAGGGTGACAAATAAGTCACCAGTAATCCCATCCCCTTCCTCCCACCCGGTGGTGTTTGTGACCAAGATCATAGAATCACTGAATGGCTGGGGTGGGGAGGGAGCTGTGGAGATGCTGGAGCCAGAGCAGGGGCACCCAGGGCAGGCCACACAGGAACAGAGCCAGGTGGGGTTGGAAAGGCTCCAGAGGAGATTCCACAGCCTCTCTGGGCAGCCTGGGCCAGGCTCTGGCACTCTCCCAGGGAAGAATTTGCTCCTCATGCTGAGCTGGAACCTTCTCTGCTCCAGTTTATCCCCATTGCTCCTTGTCCTGTTGCTGGGCACTCCAGAGAAGAGATTGGCCCCTTCCATCGGACACTCATCCCTCAGATACTGACAGATATCCATCAGCTCCCCTCTCAGGCTTCTCCAGACTAAACAGTCCCAGTTCCCTCAGCCTTTCTCCACAGGGGAGATGCTCCAGCCCCTTCATCATCCTCACAGCCTCCGTTGGACTCTTCCCAGTAGATCCCTGTCTCCCTTAAACTGGGGAGCCCAAGAAGATCTTATGTCTGTGTAACTGGTAAAATGCCTTTATCCAAAAATCAGGAATACACTGAGGCATCTTTCCCTTTACTGGAAGTGGATTTCTATTCATTTCAATCCTCTTCTAAACATAATACATTATTTTACCTGTCATTTCCATTGTGTCTTTTTGACGAGCCCATTATTCTTCCATTGTATATTTATATATCTCAAATGTATATCCCTTATATTCATCATTTCAGATAAAGCACTTTTGTGCCTCTTGATCTATTTTTTTTTTTTCACAAGTCATAGTAATCCCTAATCCTGAAACAAAGCATTATTTTCAGTTTTTTTGTTCTCTGCCATTTCATAATCACCTGTGTGTATCTTTATTTCCAGCTTAAGTGAAAGATGTGAAATGCTAAGGCTGAGTTGGGGTTGTTTTGACATCATCTGATTTCATCATAGGAAGTGCTGGAGGAGGCTGTCGTGCTCAGAAACTTCCAGCAACATGGTAATGAGAAGAAGAAAGATTTCTGTTGTGCTGTCCTTCTTCTCTTGGCTTCAGCCCCACCTGCTGCTTCTTCACAAAGCTCCATCTTTGCTTCTCTGAGGGATTTGCTTCTCCAGGTAGACCTGGGTATCCTGTAACTCCCCCAAAAGCTGGTGCTTTGGGAGCAGAGTGGAAGTCAGGAAGCATTTTACCAAGAAAAAAATACAAGAGAAAGTTTTCCATAGGCAGATAATTAATGAATTTGCCTGTAAATTAACAACAGTGGAGGAAACAACTCAGGGATGTGCTGAGATTGATGTTACACTTCATAGCTCACTGCATGCCTGAGAGGATACCTGAAGGGTACCTGCCAGGGGAGGTTGAGGAGCAATTTCTTCCTGTTGAGGGTTGTCCAGGGCTGGCCCAGGCTGCCCAGGGCAGGGGTGGAGTCCCTGTGAGCCCTGGAGGGGTTTCCAAGCCCTGGAGCTGTGGTGCTGAGGCCATGGGGCAGTGCTGCCCTGAATTCAGTGATATTAAAGGTCACTTCCAACCAAAACAACTCGATGCTTCTAAGTTCTCTTTGAGGCTGGAGCTTAAGAAAGAAGGAAAGAAACCCCCACAGCTTTGCAGATTGCTGTATTACAGGGGGTATTCCCAGTGTTTTGACACAAGATATATTTAGGGTGGTGCATGAAGCTTTTGAAAGAGCTCTTTGCACATTTTGGAGTGATAGATGCGTGCAGCTCACTCTGTCTGCTTTGATTTGCAGCTAAATGAGGGCTCACTTCAGACTGGAAGTTTTTTTAGCACAGTTGTGCTCGACACTCACTAGAGACAAGTTTTCAACCTGAAAAATCCTACAGGTCTGGAGGACAGCAAGGGGTTATATTTGGTGTCTTGCAATAAAGGCATGGACCTGTTGGAGCAGGGCCAGAGGAGCCCCAGCAATGCTGGGAGGGCTGGAACCCCTCTGCTGGGATAGACTGGGAGAGCTGGGGGGGTTCAGCCTGCAGAGGAGAAGCTCCTGGGAGACCTTCTGGGGCCTTTTAGGACTTCAAGGGGCCTGTCAGCAAGATGGGGACAGAGTTTGGAGCAGGGCCTGTTGTTACAGGACAAGGGGGGATGGTTTGAAACTCTGGATGTTGGTGCTGAGGGTGTCAGAGCCTGTGCCAGGGTGCCCAGAGAGGTGGTGGCTGCCCCAAACCAGGGGAGGTTGTCTGGGGCTCTGAGCACCCTGCTCTAGTTGCAGATGGCCCTGCTCAGTGCAGGGGGGTTGGACTAGATGACTTTAGAAGGTCCTTTCCAACCCAAACCATTCTGTGATTTAAGATTTCTGCTGTGGATTGAACACCACGTGAGAGGGAGATCTGTCTCCTGTGCAGCAGGTGAGGCTGAAGCAGCAACTGCTGGAACCACGAGATCTCACAGAAGTTTACAAAGCCTCAGCTGAGGTCCCAGGCAGCACAATGTGGAGTCTTTTCCAGGTTCTGTCACCCTCACAGGGAATTTCTTCCTCATGTTGAGGTGGAACCTCCTGTGCTCCAGCTTGAATCCACTGCCTTGTCCTGTCACAGCGCACGAGTGACAAGAGGCTGTCCCTGCCTTACAGACATCAATTAGATCTCCACTTCCCCACTGATGAACCTTAGAGCAGAGAGAGGTTTTTAACTGCCTGCCTGGTGTGTATCCAGCATCTCAAAATCTCCCCAGAAGATGAAGCAAGGGAGAGAAATCAGCTTTGATCCCTTTCTGCCAGCACAGGATTATTCCGCATCGCTCCGGGTTTGAAGTTCACAACTAATCCAGTTTTACACGTCTCAGGAGGGGGTTGAACTTGGGCTTCTCAGGCACTCCTTGGGCAAGGAAGCTGCAGGGTGACACCTCTGGCTGGGAGCTGCTTAACTCCCAGATCCAATTTGCTTTTCCCATCATCAATTTGCTTTTCCCAGCATCAGTTTGCTTTTCCCAGCATCACCCCGTTTCGTCCCCTGCCGAGCGGGGTGGCGTTTGGCTTGTGGAGGTGCACAGGCTGCTCTCCTGCTCTTAACTCCTCCAGGAGTGAACAACATGCTTTTGGAACCCATCCTGCCAACCACTGACCTGTCTGTAGGTCTTGGAACTGCTGGATAAATGTATACACATGGAAGTGGCCTGGTGTGGATCACCTGGAACAACGGGGGGTGGAATGAGATTAAAAAAGATGTGTTTTGAATGTTGTTTGAGCCAGGTTAGGACTAAAAAAAAAAAAACCAAATTAGAAATACTTGTAATGAGGGGAAAGAGGAGGTTCATGTCCCAGCTTTCCAGCAAGTGGAATGTTGAATTGCTGCACCCCAAGCAGGTGTTGTATTTTCAGTGCACCATGTCCCGTGCACGGTGAGTTTGTAAAACACCTCCTTTTCCAATAAACACATGTTCTCAGGCTGAATAAAAGAGAGCTTGCCTGTGATCCTTTGAAGTGCCTTTTCACAGGCAGGAGGCTCGGAATGTTTTCTCCTCATCCACACCAGGCATTGTGGTAGAGGGGCAGCAGAGCGTGGAAACACAGGAGCTATTTTAAGCAGAGTTAACAATGATGATGTGTTTTGCTGGGCTGACAAAAGCTTGTTCAGAGCCGTGTTAGGTGAGCACCCAGATCAGTCCTTTCAGGAGCTGCCTTCTGGAGTAGGTCAGAAATATGGTTTATATATCAAACACACAATTTATAGGTGAGTTCTCATTTTCCAGTTGCTTCATTTTAGTGGGACACCCAAGAGATCCCAGGATTGAACCTCCTCAGTTCCATTTGGTGCCCAGTGCCCCTTGTCCTGTCCCTGGGCACCACTGACAAGAGTGGCCCCATCCTCTTCATCCTCACCCTTCCAACCTCGAGCAACATTGAGAAGATCTCATTCATCCCAACAGGAACCATCACAGTCAGGGATTTCACATCACTCACAGAAAAGCTGGGGGTTTGAAAGTGTCCTCTTCCACCCTAACACAGTTTTCACCAGATCATCCATGCTCCTGGCCACCAAGAGAACCTTCTGGAAAAAAAAATAAGATATTCTGGAGTGAATCAGCAAGACTGGCAAGAGTGGCTTCACTCTTCTCCATGGGCAATGGAGAACTTGAACATCCCCGACCAGCAGCTGCTCCGAGCCCCGGCAGAAGATCTTCCAAGAGATCTGTTGGATGCCCTACTTAATCAAAAATGTTTGGCTTCTTTTTGTTTTGGTCTGGCTTTTCTTCTCATCACCATAAGGAAAATTATTTTTTATGACCCTTCGGGCATCACCTGCTTTTATAATCTTTCTATAATTAAATTTACAAATCGGCTTTGGAGCTGGTGATGGAGAAAACCTAGCGAAGGGGATCTTTTGTGTGTTAACCTATATTTATGTTACTTTTATTCCTTCTGGCAGTAATTATCCTGGCTCTAGGCCTGGGATTAATCCATAAGATGCTGAACATGCTTGAATTTATTTTATTTTTTTTTTGCCCTCTTTCTCTGTTCCAAACTCTCTCATCTTATGCAGAGCAGAGCTGGGCATCTTTCAAACCACTTCCTATGAAGCAGTTCAACTGTTACCCCTCTTAAGTGACTCACAGGAGGAGCCACTGCAAAGGTTAATTGATCCTGTGTCACGGATGGAGAAAGGAGAAATGATTCAGCCTCCATCACAGAGGTGCTTGGCTGTTTCTGAGCCTGATGACTCAGCTTTTGCTGCACGGCCAGGAGACCATCACCCCGAGCTGCTCTGCAACAACTGGGATGTCAAGGTGTAAAAAGGCTGCAGAAATTGTCAGAGCAGCACAGGGACTCCTGTGCTTCTCTAATGGGGCTGGTAGGTCCATGCAGTGGGGTGGCACTAATGTGCCTTGGGTTTGGACCGGTTGGGTTTGAGAGATTGAGATTGAGAAAGACTTGGGGGTGCTGGGAGTGAGGAGCTGGAGCTGAGCTAGCCCCATGCACTGGCACCCAACAGCCACTGGCACCCTGGGCTGCACCCCCAGCAGCCTGGGCAGCAGGGGAGGGGGGATCCTGCCCCTCTGCTCCCAGGGCTCTGGGGAGAACCTCCTGCAGGGCTGGGTCCAGCTCTGGAGTCTTCAGCACAGCAGAGCCAGGGAGCTGTTGGATTGGGGCCAGAGGAGCCCCAGCAATGCTGGGAGGGCTGGAACACTCTGCTGGGATGCCAGACTGGGAGAGCTGGGGGTGTTCAGCCTTCAGAGGAGAAGGCTCCAGGGAGACCTTGTGAGGGCCTTTCAGGACTTCAAGGGTCCTGTCAGAAAGTTGGGGACAGAGTTTGGAGCAGGGTCTGTTGGGCCAGGCCAAGGGGTGATGGTTTGAAACTGGAAGAGGGAGATGTAGACTGGAGAGGAGGAGAAACTGTTGGTGCTGAGAGTGGAGATAACATGTCCCAGGTTTCCCAGAGAGGTGGTTGATGCCCCATTCCTGGCACCATCCCAGGGGAGGTTGTTTGGGGCTCTGAGCAACCTGCTCTGGGTGCAGATGTCCTTGGGCTTGGACAGGATGACCTTGAAAAGTCCCTTCCCACCCAAAACATTCTATGACATGTGTCCTCTCTTTCTGCTTTTCTGATGCTGGCCAGGTTATTGATTGGAGCTGCTCTAGCCCTTTCCTTCCTCCCCTCCATGGCTTGACTAGGAAAGAGGAGGTGTGAGAGACTTGGTGCTGTTCTTGAGCTTACAGTGGAGTATCAGCATTTGGAGGTGGTCCCCATGGCAGAGTGTCCTCTTGAACAACACACATCCATCTCCAAAGAGCATTCAGAGTGACCTCAACAAGTCTGTAGCTTGAAAGTTCAGACTTTCTGGAGCCCCAGATCGATGCAGCTCCCAGCTCCTTGCTGCTGTGTCTGGGACGTGCCACGTGCTGGAGTAAATGTTGCCCAGCAGGATTTTTTTTCCTTAGCAAACCCTTCTGGAGTCATCGATTTGCAGTGTGTCTGAGCCAAACTCAAGCATGGAGCCACACAGATCTGAATTTAGCTGTGCTGGCTGTTTTCCCGTGGAGGAGGGATCACAAGGATGAATTTGATTGCCTCCGAAAATTAGTGTTGATTTCAGTGAAGAATATTTTATTACAGTGTTTGCATTGGCATTCTGTTCATAGGATAATGGCTGAGAGTTCCCAGTCTTTCCTGTGCTTGTGTGTATTTAATGATTTAATCTATTCCTTTTGAATACTGGCTTGGAATAAAGTGAAAAAAAAATGAATTAAAAAAATAAAAATAAAAAGAAGGGCTGGCTGCCTGTTCTTCATATCCCATCATAAAATAAAATCACTAATCCCAGAGGTGGAATTGCAATTGAAAAGAAAGAAAACCAGTCTCAGAAAGTATTAAAATGGAACAGTAGTCTCTAAAATAGACACTGGCTGTGGTGTTTACTTCGTTTGTGGATGATGGTGAGGCTGTGGTGGTTTCACTAATTGGGATGCTGTTGTTTCCATCCCGAGTGTGGATTTAGGCTCCCTGGTTTTTTTTGCTCATTTTTTTTTGCTCCCAAACATATGCTGCTCATGGGGAACTGCTATTTCACAGCATCAGGAATTTCAATCCAGGTCAATTTGGGCTCTGACTTGACCAGACCAAGGCACGTAAGAGTTGCTGCTGCAAGTTGTTCTCTCAGGAGCATCCATATCCCTGCTGGTTGGTGTAAGGATGCAAAAGGATGGTGTGCAGCAAAAGTAGAGACCTCCAGGCTGGGCCAGGGTGTCCAGCTCTGCATTTTAACCTGCCTGTGTTTACAACTCAAAGCCTGGAGATTTACCCCATCTCCCTTCTCCAGCATCACTCCAGGCCATGGGAAATCCTGGATCAAATGAAAATAATCTTCCAGCAGCCCTCCCTGGAGCTTCTCCTCTGCAGGCTGAACCCCCCCAGCTCTCCCAGTCTATCCCAGCAGAGGGTTCCAGCCCTCCCAGCATTGCTGGGGCTCCTCTGGCCCTGCTCCAACACCTTCATGTCTTGCTTGTGCATCTGGCCTGATGCAGGATCCCGTGGCTCCAGCACTGCTGTCAGGTGGGGAGCAGTGCAGACACTTGCTGGATGGGTTGTGCAATGTCCCTGTAGGTTTGACATTTCCTTTTCCACACCCCAGAGAAGAGCTGGTAGGAGTGATGGGCTGTTTTCCCCCAGTTCCTCTGCAAGCTTCAGCTGTACCAGTCAAATCACTTTAAAACCACCTCCGCTTTCCACTAAAGAGATTATTTGTGCAAAGCAGCTCTCGAGTTAACAGCACCAGGAGCTCGAGGTAGATTCACAGCAAAAAAAAACCCCTTGCACTTCAGAAAAGGCAGGTGTGTCTTTTTCAGCTAGACAAGTCTGCTCTCACCAAATACTCCCCAGCATGGAGCAGTAATTGGTTCAACAGACAAGGAGGTTTCGTGGCCGGATGAGTGGTGAAGAGTTTGCAGAGAAGGGTTCAGTTCTGGAGCCCTCAGCACAGGAGAGACATGGAGCTGCTGGAGCAGGGCCAGAGGAGGCCACAAAGATGCTCAGAGGCTGGAACAGCTCTGCTGTGGGGACAGGCTGAAGGAGCTGGGGTTGTTCAGCCTGGAGAAGAGAAGGCTCTGGGGAGACCTTAGGGCCACCTTCCAGTGCCTGAAGGGGCTGCAGGAAGGCTGGAGAGGGGCTGTTTCCAAGGGTCTCTAGTGAAAGGATGAGGAGTAATGGGTTTAAATTAGAGTAGATTTAGGCTGGATCTCAGGAAGAAGCTCTTTCCCTTGAGGGTGGTGGCTCAGTGGCACAGGCTCCCCAGGGAGGTGGTTGAGGCCCCATCCCTGGAGCTATTCCAGGTGAGGTTGGCCAAGGCTCTGAGCAGCCTGGGCTAGTTGAGGGTGTCCCTGCTCCCTGCAGGGGGGCTACACTAGATGCCCTTTGGAGCTCCCTTCCAGCCCTAAACATTCTATGATTTTATGGTTTGAGCTGATTGTTCAGGGGGGAAGAAGGAGTGTAAGACCTGGGTCTGCTGTTGGGTACCCAACATGGTGTTTGGCACCTGTGGCATTGGAGTTTCTCTGAGTAAAAAGCTGATTGTGGCATTGTGGTGCTGTGAAAGGGCACTGTGGGACAGGCCAGCTCATGCTATAAGGGGTAGGTTCCTGCCCACCTTCTGTTGCTTATTCTCCTAGGGATGTCTCCTGCTCTGTGCTCATCCTTCCGTCCTTATAAATGAGTTGCCTTGCAAATTGCAAATGTGGTTATGAAATGTACCTTCTTTTTTTTTCTTTTTTTTTTTGTTTTTAAGTGAGTTTTGAAACCTTTTGATGTGTGAACAGTCCCGTCGTGTGATTCCGTGGCCACAAAAAAAAAAAAAAAAAAAATCTGCTTTTTTATTTTCAAAAGGAAGAACTGAAACCTGGGGAGAAATTCCCAGGAGGGATGTTTAACAGCTTTCAAAGCATTCTGCAGCACTTTGTGTGTGGGCAGGAAGATTTCTCTCCACTCCAAACAGGCAGGCTCCTCTCTGCAAAATCCTTCTGGGTTTTTGAGATTGCCTCCAGACCCGGAGTCCCCTCTGATGGTGCCATGAAGTCATCTGGACCAGGGGAAACCACTGATGCTGTGGTTCAGCTTGACACTGAAGCTCCATGTTACTTCCTTAGCTTTAGTGATCACTGGGGTCTTCACAGTGTCCAGGGATCCCAAATATACCAGATTCTGAGCACTCTGTGCCCAAGAGCTGCAAGAAGCATAGAGCAGCTTGGCTTTGCTTAAAGGAACCCTTGTGATGCATGGCACAGCTTGGGGACTTCTAGAGCCTGGTCTAGGCAGCTGTTCCCCACTGCTTGCCTTTTCAGTCAAATAAACACATATTTCTGGGTTGAAACACTCAAAGGCTTCTGGCATCTAAGAGAACTTACAGCAAATACCAGCCAGGAGGGGAAAATTTCCTGGTGTCTTCTTGTGCAGCTGCTTTGATTTGCAGACCCGTGGCTCTAGTCAAGCAGATTAAGACATGAAAGCGTGTGGGACTTGGAACTGGTGAGAAAAAAAAAATGATGTGCTCTCTCTCACTGCTGAAAGAAGAGGCCTGACAGCTGTCCAGATGGTGCATCAAACCCACCAGCACTGCCCATGGCAAACCTCAACCACTTCTTCCCTGCCAAAGAGCAGGACGAGCCGTGGCAGCCGGGCTCCTCTCCTCCTGGCAGTGGTTAGGATGCTCAGCTTCTCACAGGAGAGAGCAGCAGCTCCAAAGTCCTCCTCACAGCTTGGAAACATCTCTGATCCTTTTGTTAGATGTGGGATTGTGTTAGGACTTAGCAGTCTCCAGCTGAGCTTGCAAGAGAGAACAGGCTGTGCCCCTCCAAGAGGTTGCAGTCGAATGGGAGGCGACGGGCAGACAAGATTGGCTTTGGATTTTGCCAGCAGCCTGATGTGTGCACTTTTGTCTTCTGGAGTGAGACAGCAGTGTGGATCAGTGTGGCCTGAGAAAGCCTCTGAACACAGCTCAGATCATCCACACAGGCAGGCACTGGTGGAGCTCGGGCTCCAGCAGCTCATCCAGGACCTCACGACAGCCAGAGCTGACGTCAGAGCAAGAGGAGCTGCCAACGAGCTGCCAGGTGGATTTTGGTCCCTCTGGTCCCCTTCAGTCCCAGGATTTTCTGATGCTGAGGTCTCCGGGGAGGCTATCACTAGATAATGTAATTGGAGACCCATCACTCAGTGGAACCTCATGGGAATTCAGCACCAACTCGCTCCCACCTTTGCTGAGCCCGTTGCTTTTGCTGCAAGAAGAACTGCTGTGCTCAGGTGTTTGTTCCCATCTTTTTCTTACACCAAAATGGCTGTTTCCAGAGAAGAAATGCCATCAGGCAATTTCAAAGCCTCACAACCAGCATGCCACGTGAGAGAGAGAGAGAGGTGGTGGCTGCCCCATCCCTGGCACCATCCCAGGGGAGGTTGGGGGGGCTCTGAGCAATCTCCTCTAGTTGCAAACGTCCCTGCTTAGCACAAGGGTTTGGACTAGATGACCTTAAAAGGTCTCTTCCAACACAAAGCATTAAATGATTCTTTGATTGTGTTCATCTCCTACACCTCACGTGTCTTAATGTGCTCCAGGGAAGGAAACCAGCCTCTATTGCTGGTGTGAATCCATCTCTGTAAGCTGCTGAGGGAACTTGGACATGGACACCTGTGGTTCAGTGGGCTGCAAATTCCTTCCAGGGAATTAAGTCTTCTTGCTTTGGTGAAGCCCCATCCACTAAAAGCATCTCCCATGATGGATGTAGGTGGCAGAGTGATGTGCCACCTCTGAAACATGGGTTTTGGGGCAAAGCCAGAAGTATCCCATGAGAAACACATGCAGCCCAGGACCTGAACTTGGGGCAGAGTCACCAAGTCCTCAGGAACTGCTGCTGAGCCCCACAGAGAGGGTGGGATGTGACAAAAAGTCCCATGTGGGACTCTGGTTTTCTACCAACTCTATTCTAAAGGAGCCTTGAGTGTAGAGGCAGCTGAGTGACAGCACAGCCTCCACTTCCCTTCTGCGACAGGAATTATTTCCTTTAGAAGGGCTGGTTTGCATTTTATTTAATTTATTTATTTTTTAAATATTAATTTTCCATTTCAAAGTGCCAATCATGAGGCTCGGGTTAAGGGATTGAGGGACTGGAACACACCTGCCTTATGAAGAAAGGC
>VYZU01042515.1:3140-48712 GCA_013401355.1 Ceyx cyanopectus
TATTTTAAAGAGTAATAATGTATATTGCTATCAGCAGTAGCAGTAAATCCATTTTGTGTGTGTGGCCTTTGTTTTTTTTTTTTTTTTTCAAATGAAGAGGCAGTTACACATAACTTCTCAAACTTAAAAAAATGAAAAAAGCTTAACTGACCAAACAGCATTATGTGAAACAACACCAGTCCCCTACACAAGTCACCAAAGTTGAATTTTTACACATACCATGCAGTTTTTCATTACCTGGGCTAACTGAATTTTCCAGGAGAATTAAAATATTAATAGGGATGTGATAAAGAAAAAAAAAACAAAACAAAACATAAAAACGCCCAACGAACAAGTCAGTTTATCTACTTTTGGTTCTCCTCTTAAAATTCTATACATTCAATTCCTAGCAGACACCAGTTTCAGTGCAGAAGAATTAGGCCTTCTAGTTTTGCTTCCCAAGGTTTTCTACCAAGGGTAAAAGAAAAGCAATTCCTACAGCCAGTGTGATGGTGGTTCTCCTCCCCCCTGGACCACCAGAGAGATGGAGCATAACTGCAACTGTGCTATCTAATCTGCAAGGGCAAAGCCATTCAGATTTGTTTCACAACTTTTCAGTCAAAAATGAAATGTGCTTGGGCTTCCCCCATTTTGCCTATTCTATTTTTCAGCCCAGCTGTACATACTCATGCAGCACAGCACACAGACAGCCACCTTCAGAGCTACCCAACAGCAGCTGATCAAAAGCAACAATAAGTATCCTCGTGTTCCTTCCTCTACTCTGAGCAGAGAAACTAGTTTACATGCTAATAGCAACTAATGGTTTCCAGCAGTGTTGGAAAGGTGACCTACTGCAGTGAAAAATTGGACTACACCAAGCAGATTGACACAGCAGTGCCTGTTGCTCCATGAAAGGAAACCAAAGACAACCAGCCATAACAAGACGCTGGGTTTTCCTTGTGTTTTTAGTGACTGACTGATACAATTGCCTGTCCTTCTGCTGACCAGAGAAGAGGGTTACTTCAATCCCCCATCTGAAGTCTAGGTGATCCTGCTCTGGCAAGGAGGTTGGACTAGATGATCTTCTAGGTCCCTTCCAATCCCTAACATTCTGTGAAGTCACTAGACTTGAAATAGTAGGTTACCAATTTCCAGAGTAAAGTTCATCTCTTCTAATGACAGCCTAATGTGTAACTCCCAGGGAAGGAAGGCAGCTGGGAGTGAAAAATATGCTAAAATCAGAAAGTACATTGTCCCACTCTATGCAAGCCCAGTCAAAAGGGACCTTTGCAACATTCAAGGAAATACTAGATTTCTGATGTGATGGAAAAAGAGTCAGACAGGGTCATAAGGTCAGATATTTGACTTTAGGAGTACGAAATGACACCTAATGTGTTATGTGTTCTTATTCTGCTTTAAAAGTACCAATAAGCAACACAGAAATTGAGTTCAAAACTTGAAAAGTACCTACAGTTCAAATGTTCTCCCAAGTCCTATGTCTGCTTGCCATGAACAGCAACATTTAGCTAAGAATCAAGCAGAGCTAAATTAGATTTCAGGAATTAAACACATTAAGGAGACAAATTTGCATGTCCTCACTGAGGAGTTTTAAGCAGTCTAAAGGCTTTGAAAAGACTCCATCCAAACAGAATTCCCAATGCAAACCCTTTGACAAAACACTTTCCTTCCTGAAGGCCAAAAAGAACTTCTAAGTTATTTAATCAGAAAAAGAAGCTCTTGGTTTTTTGGGGTTGTATTTTTTTTTCTGTGTGTGTGTCTTGGTTGTTTTATGTGTGGGGGGTTTTTTTGTTTGTTTTTTTTTTGTTTGGGGTTTTTTTGGTGGTTTTTGTTTGTTTTCCCTGTTTTTAAATCCTATTTATTTCTCTCTCACCATTTGTGCCCTTTATTTAGTTTTTCAAAAGTTTGTTTATTATTCCGGAGAGAGAATCTGCCTGAGAGTGGGAGAACAAGCTGCCTGAGCTACGGATTGCTTGTTTTAAAGAGGAACTAAAAATCCAGCTGTAAACAGAAAATAATCCCATATTTTCTCTTCTGCACATTCCCACCACCTTTCTGTTAGCTCTACCCGTGTTGAGTCAATTGATACCCAATCTTGGGAAAAACAAGCTATTTATACTTATATTATTATATTGTTATTATATAATTATTACTTACTTATTATTATGTAACAATCTTTTTCTTAGTGGATTGCTTCTTGTATGGGTTAGCACTAGGTGGAGTGGCTGACACACCAGAAGGTTGTGCTGCCATTCAGAGAGACTTGGACAGGCTGGAGGGTTGGGCAGGAATAAATTTAATGAAATTCAACAAGGGCAAGTGTAGAGTCTTGAACCTGGGAAAGAACCACCCCAGGTATCAATATAGCTTTGGAACTGACCTGTTGGAGGACAGCGAAGGGGAAAAGGATCTGGGGGTCCTAGTTGATGGGAGGCTGACCATGAGCCAACAATGTGCCCTTGTGGCCAAGAGGGCCAATGCCATTCTGGGGTGTATTAAAAGGGGTGTGGCTAGTAGGTCAAGAGGAGTTCTCCTGCACTTCTACTCTGCCCTGGTAAGGCCACATCTAGAGTATTGTGTCCAGTTCTGGGCCCTGCAGTTTAAGAGGGACATAGAATTGCTGAGAGAGTCCACCAGTGCAGAGCCACAAAGATGATTAAAGGAGCGGAGCATCTCTCTTATGAGGAAAGGACGAGGGAGCTGGTGCTCTTTAGCTTGGAGAAAAGGAGACTGAGGGGTGATCTTATCAATGTTTATAAATATATAAAGGATGAGTGCCAGCAGGATGGAACTAGGCTCTTCTCAGTGAGGAACAGGAAGTTTCGTGTAAACACGAGGAGGAATTTTTTCACAACGAGGGTGAGAGAACACTGGAACAGGCTGCCCAGGGGGATTGTGGAATCTTCCTCTCTGGAGATATTTGAGCCCTTGACATTCTATGATTCTATGTTTGGATGTACCCCTTAAAGTTTGGGGTTTTTTTTTGTTTTATTTAACTGTAGCAGCAAATTCAACTGTGTATACTAATGTAGTAGAAATCTGGACAAGCAAGGTTAGGAGCAAGACTCCAGCTGTCTTGAGTAATGCATTGCCAATAATGCTATAATCCCTTAAGAAGGGGACAGATTTAAATGATGGTGTGGATGCCTTGCAAGCTTTCCAAAAGAAAATCCATGAAAGAGGGATGGGTTAGAAATGCACAGCTTTATCTACAGAGCTCAAACTCCTGTGACCCTCAGTGTCTACCTGGGAAGAAGATGAACTGGTGCCTGATGAAATCTTCTGCACAGTAGATCTGCTTTGGAGTTTTCTCCTCTTGTTGTGTGAAGCTGTGATTGGTATTTCCAAAGCATTCTATACAGTCTAACAAAGGACATACAGCTCCACCTGAGCTTTGCTCTGCAGGCACATTAAAAACATTTCTTCTGGTTTTCAGCAAAGATTGCTCAAATTATTTTGTATCACTGCATTTTTTCCATTCATCTTGTTCACTAAACTTGGTGCTCACTTTTAACATAAAATTACAGGAGTGGAGAGGTCACAGACCAAAGAACCCTGTTTAGTGGTTGTGTTTTGCCATGCTCCAGGGGCGGTTATGGACTACATTAAATACATTTTTAGAGGCAGGCTTACTGCACATCGGGAATCTTCTGTGGCTGACTTGGAAAGGGGAAACAGGAGAGCTGTTCATATCAAAGAACTGAAATCATGCCCTTCTAGCTGAAAATCCTCTCACTTTCAGTTTCTTGAGTAGGTATGTCAGGTTACTGCAGTAACTAGCAAGTTCTAGTCTCTAAAGATGTAAACCCATTTACAACCAGCCATGCTTGAAATTTACTTTATGAAGATTCAAGAGAAACCCAAAGCAGTCTTTAGTGGCAACCTCCAAAGCAGACATCTGTACGAACAATAGACAGGCAGGCAGCAGGGATTGCAGAGAACTGTAAATCCCAGTTACTTGCAGGTCAGCATTGCCATTCCATAAATGGGAAATTTCTATGTTACTGCCAAGATCACACAAGCCATTATTAATAAATTGCAAGGACTTTTCAAGGACCTGCTTGCAGTGACTTTCAAGTGAGAGAGTCCAACATACTCCTCCATTACATAAGAAATGCAAGAGAAGCAGTTATTTTGGATCCAAACCTGACCTCCCCAGGCTTTAGACCCAGGTGTTCAAGCAGTTGCTAATTCAGCAGACCCCTCAGGGGTCCAAATAAGGCAAAATCCATGTGCAGCTGCACTGAAACTAGAGAAATATACTACGAGTCTAGCTTTGTTAAACATTTAAATATATATTACTCTAAAATAATAGCCAATGACCAGGAAGTTTGGATACAGAGATCTAATCTGAGCCTGTGGAACTACAAGACTCAGAAGTAATGAAGTTGACAGTTGTCAGTTAGGCCTACATATAGATGAAAAATCAATTCTTCACTTCTGTGACAAACTAGTAAGCAGGCTGTTACCAGCCCAACCACGGTGGGTCCCTGCTACTATTCTATGCAGTGCTGCTACTGGTAACATTAATCCTCTACAGTTCACTTCAGCTCTTTAAGCCAACTTCAAAAGACTTTAAGACAGACTTTCTTGGGTGAAGAAACAGATTTTGCCACTTTTTCCATTTAACAGCTTCTTGAAAAACAGAATTTTAATGTCCTTGTTTGGCCAGAATTTTTTTTTTTAATCAATTGGTGAATTAAAAACAAATCATTTTTCTCCTATATAAGTAAACTAGAAAGTGAAAATAAGACAGTCTTTTGATTTACTGATGGTACATTCTACACAAATATATTGATAGTACAAAATTCTATCTATAGTCATACCAAGGATTTTGACAACTATTTATTGTCATAGTGTACTGTGCACTTATATACACACCTCTAAGAATCATTGATTAATAATTCCCATAATAGTGAAATTGTACAAACCAATATAAAATTCTTAAAGCATATACTCTCACTGTTCAGTTTCTGTGACTTCATATCCCATTCTTTTATGAAGGCATTTCTTACAATATTTCTGTATAACCATAAGAGATACATTAGAAATTAATCTATTTAATTTTTAGTTTATGAACTATCTGTAATCAGCAAAGAACTAAAGAAACAGCACATCACAGAGCACACGCTGGGATATTATGGGGGGATATTATACTCTGCTCTCCACAAACTAGAAACTTTGCTAATAAAAGGCATTAAAGGCCAAGGTCTAATCTCAGTGTCAGCTTCAGGAAATGAATCCAGCTTTGCAGCAGCACAGCACAGCCCCTTGTCTAGTCCCTCAGCAGTACAAACTTGTTGATGGTTTCTTATTTTTGCCAGAGAAAATCTTCTTCCCAAACCCTAGGATTTACAACAATGCTGGATTGCTGCAACACAAACTCCTGCCCAGAGAGCAGAATGCAACAAAAGGTTTCACATTTCCATGCTGCCGTGTTAAAATCCATCATGAGTAAAAAAAAACCAAAAAACAACACATGTGGGAAACTGCAGGGCTGCAACACATTCACTACGGCACTTTGACACTAAGCTAATCAAGACATAGGGCAGACTTCATTCCTCCCCTCCAGAGCTTGCCAGCAGACAGTTTCATATCTGAAACAGTATCTTACAAAAATTCTAGCCACTAGCTTTACTCTGACCTATTGCATCCAGCAAAATAATATCAGAGTCTATTCACATAATTTTTGAGGGCCCACTCAGCTCTGGAACTGAAGGACTGTTTTCTTTCTCACTCCTGACAGAGGCTGGTTAGCTCAAAAATATTTCCCTGGTTACTGCCATTGGAGACAAACAGTGAGCCATAGCAGCCATCACTGCTGCCAGCAGCACTGAATATGCAGCTCAGTAACTGCTCACTGCCCAGGGAGACTCAGCCACCTCTCCAGCAGCCATCCCCAAGCCGTCACCATCAAGTAAGCTCAGATGCCCGTTACAAAAAGCAACAGAAACACACTGCAAAGGATGATGCCTCCCCTTCAGACCCCCCCACACTCACAAGCATGTGCTCTCCCTTGTGTTGCAGGCTGACTTCCGCACTATCCTGCTGTGGTAATGAGTCCACCCAAAGCCGAGGGGAGGGAGGGAGAGCCTTCTGCAGGAAGCAGTCCTGGAGCTAACCAACAGTACACCAAGAGCTGACGTTCTCCTGGAGGAGACTCACTATTGCTTAGTAACTGCTTCAACGCAAACCACAGCAGAGACCTCTGCCATGCACTGTTACCCAGGTTTTAACCCTCCTGAAGGTACAACTGGCTTCTTCCTGCACAAGCAGCTCTCTGCTCAGACCCTTGGACACTTTGGAGGCATTCACAGCTTAGCACAAATGAAGGTGCATCCTGACAAGAGACAAAACAAATTCACATGCTCTAACAAAGGCATGGAAAGGACTCTTATTAAAATAACTTTAAATAGTAGAGTATTCAGGGCCAAGAGAAACCAATAGCACTACTGTGAATAGCAGTTTTGAAGTACTATCCCAAAGGCACACCCACAGACCAAACCATAGTACTGTTATTTAAAGACAAAGGATAAAACTACAAAAGACCTATGAATTTGGCAGGGAACATGACAGCACTTGAACAGGGGAGTAGTCGGTTTACAGATCTAATGCAACAAATACTCAAGGTCACATGTTTGCACCATGCACAGAGTGCACATGTGCTATCACACTGGCCTGCCAAAGGTAAAGTGGCATCTGCAGATGTCTGAAGCAATACTGGGTCACCACTTTGCCACAACATCTAGTGATAAAATTGTCCATTCACTATCACAAAGCCCAGCAGCTCAGTAACTTTAGATACAATTCACTCTTTACCTAGAGTAGAGCAGAGCATCTGTCCTCTAGAATGCATGATGTAGTAGTAACATCTAGTTTCTCCTTCATATCCAACCATGGCTTGAAAATAAGAGAAGTATCATTCATTTTATAGGTAAGGAAATAGAAGCATGGGGAGAGGAATCCCAGTCACCAGACAGCCTCAGTTTCCCCTACCTGTAAAATGAAGAGCAAACTGAAGGTATCTATAAAGTCAGGCTACTGGATTGGATCTGTCTTAAGGATAACACTCCCAGTGTTTCCATCCTTCCCTATCTGCTAACCAGCAGAAGTGATCACAATGTTTATATCAGAGCATGCATGAGAAAACTATCATAGCCAAAAATAGGCAAACCAAAGTACAGCATGCAATGTTACAAGTACTTAAGTAGCATGTAGTGTTACAGACAGGCACAACTAGGTAAAGGTAGATGTGGAGAGTGGAAAGATGCACAGTGTGTTGTAACTTCGCAATTTCCTATCCCAGCCTCTCCTAAACTCCATTTGCCATCTGTAGTGAGTGTGGAATGTTACTCTCTGCTGCTTGTACTGAAAAAAGCATCCATCAATTTACAATAAATTCTGTCTGCCATTCCAATCACGTTTTGCTCTCAGGAGGGGAGGCTGTGGGTGGGAGATCTGGCTCCAGCTTCACTTGTGCAGAGCTAACAGACAAGAGTCCAGCAACACACCAAGATGCAGCTCATCTCTCCTCATGGTGAGATCTCCACCACTGGCAGCAGGGTCCAAGCCCAGCAGAACCTCCCAGGCAATACAGGCACTGTCCTCTCCTGAGCAGCATCTTCCTGCAGAGACTCCTCCAGAAGCAGAGCTGGGAGAAGCTCCAGAACATTATGGACAACTGTCACCTCAATGTAAGTGGCCGATAAATGTGCCAGATGATTACACTCTAAAAATAATTTTCACCCTGTGTGTGGAGATGCTACAAAAGCAGTAGCTCCAGCTGTGGAGTTAGAAGACTCAAAGCTACTCTGTGAGTGACCATAAATGGCTAACCTTAGGCTGTGTTCCTAAGATAAAGAGAGGAATGAACTTGCCACTGTAGAGACACCAGTGGAACACAGGCCACTGCATGCTCAGAGGAAAGCTCATCAGGCAGCACTTTCCGTTTCATAAGCTAGATTTACAAGTGTCTGACATTTTTTCATTTGCATAATTAGAATAATAAAATACCAGGTTGGAAGGGACCTCAAGGATTGTCTAGTCCAACCTTTTAAGGAAAAAAAAAGTTTAGTAGGATGACCCAGCACTCTGTCAAGACAAGTCTTAAAACTGTCCAATGTAGGGGAATCCACCACTTCTCTTGGAAGATTATTTCAATGTCTAATTGTTCTCAGTGAAAAATCATAATTAAAGGTAATTTCACTGTGCATCTTTAAAATGTCTTTGGTAAGCTCAAAAAGTGTAGTTGTGTCTCAGTAGAACAGTATTTCTTACTATCAAAATAGCGCACCACTAGTGTACAGCATACAGAATAGAATTATTCTGGTGTTTCAGATTTTGGTACTGCTAAGCATATGAAAGTTTACTTTTTAAAACAAACAAAAACCCTGAACCTGATCCTCAGTTGCTACAATACACCAGTTTCATTGAAATAACTTGCAGCATCTGAGCACCTGACCCCAAGAGCACAAGGAGGAATGGCTCATACCTGTCTCTAACTTGATCATCTTCCCAGATGCTTTCACTGCAGGACCTGGGGGGTAGGATGGCACATGGACACACCCACACACACCACTAAGTTCATTGTGTTTGACTTATTGAACACACAAGAAGTTCACATAAATTGGATTAAACCAGCATTTTAAAAAGCTCTTTAATCTTATGTTAAAGACTTCAGACTACTGTAAATCCACTGCTTCCCCTAGAGCTAGCCTAACACAAAGAAATTGGCTTGCATTTCAAAGCTCACACTTTAATTTCCAGCTCACTGATTCTTACTGTGATTTGAACTTAAAAATTTGTTAGTTGCCCCCAGTTTAATCTTTCTCTGACAGATTTACCCTCTTGAGTTTAGTGGTAAAAAGTTAAAGTAAAATGGAACGAAGTATCCTACTCCTTTACCTCTTCCCACCCCATCTCAGCTGAAAAGCTATCCCAATGCTATCTGAGGATTACCTTACTAATTATCAGTATCCCAATTTTATAACCTTCAAATCATGTAGACTCTTGTTCCTTGTAGACCCCCCAGCAGCACACTGTATCAAGGTGATGACTCGAGTTTAGACAAATAGCCTGAACCCAACAATCCCCAATTTAATGGCTCACAAGAACAGGCTCTGAATATGAATAAAGTGCTGTCTCTGTGCAGAACAAAGCTGCAGAGACATCCTGGATTAGAAAAAAGGAGAGAAAAGAAAATATTTGGTCAAAAATTCTGGTATGTTGCAAAAACCTGGAAGACTTTTGGTTTGGTTTGGAGTTTGTTTGTTTTGGTTTGGTTTTTTTACTTTGTTCCCCCCCTGAGAAGTGGCAAACACTAATAAGATCCAAAATTTGTAGAACAAGACACCTGACATAGTCCAAATATTAATACATAGGAAGCTGGGCTGTTAAAACCAAGGTTTATCATTCTTTTATACTTAAGCATCAGTAATCCCACTAGATAACATCCAGGTGGTGAAGGAGGACAGTCCATTACTTCAAAACCTCACTGGGCAGGCTAATCCACAGCAAGATTCAGATAATAAAACAACATCAACATAATAGCAGAGCAGAACCGAGTCTTTAAGTGAGGCTTGAAGCAGCAAAACTGGCTGAAAGTGGAGAATAAATTCCATGGGCACAACTAGGGTGAGAGCTCTGCGCAGATAATCCCCAACTTCCCAGCACGTTCTGCACCATTTTCCCCAAAAATCTTCTCCCCAGATAGTTTACACAACATTCTGGGCAATACAAAAATACAAACTGAGCTATTATCTTGTGGTAATAAGTCCCACAAGTTAACAAAACATTACCAATTACAGCAATCTGTCTATCCATGTTTAATGCTTTTCCTTTTCACAGAGTTGTTTCTTGTTCTGGTGGGAGGAAGGGAAAACCAGAAATACCAAGAAAGCCTCTGTGATAACTTACCCTTGGGAACTTCTCTTAATTTTCTCAGTACTACTTATCTCTCAGAACTAATTTTAAATGGAAATTGAGCTATGCCTTGCCTATTTTCATACCATTCTCTGGACTTTTCTGATTAGGTAAACAGGGTTCAGTACTGCTCAATAGCAGTAGAGCAGGCTGCATATCAAAGGGAACAGGTGGAGAGACACAAGCATCTAAGATAAGGATCTTTTCTTAGACAAACCTCTATGGAAAACAGAATAATTATTTTAGCTTTTTTGTTTGTTTGTTTTCCAGTGAAAGTCAGTTAAAAAAAAAATTGTCCCAGGTTCCCTAGGTAGCATTAAAGAGAAGTGAGTGCAAATAAGTGAAGAAAAATTCTAAGCAATGCATGAGGAGGCACTGAGACTGAGTCTCAATGGGTTTAGAAATACCTTCCACTTAACATTGCAGATTTCAGTCTTCACATGAAACATTTTTTTCCCAGTGACCAGCACCTTTGTGGAAAGGTCAGCCATGTGGGAAAGGAAAGCATTTATCATTTATTTCGCTACTGAAGTTGCAAAAGCTCCGAAGAGTCCAAGAAATTTCAGCCTGAACTCATGGGATTTCCTTCTGAAGATAGAACCATAAAAGCAGTTTTCTACTTTTAAATCCTTAACTGCTCTAAAACCATTTCCAATACTTCAGTCCCTTTTTCTCCCTGAATAGACAGACCTAAAGAACGACTTTTCAGTTTCAGCAGCAAGAGACACAGCAATAGGACAGAGAACAAGCACTCATGACTGCTGGACAGCCAGAAATGCAGCATTCCTCTGTCCTCCAGAAGGACAAAATAAAAAATACTGTGTTAGCACAAGAGACCAGTCCCCATCCTACTGGCAAGGAGGATCTTGCCTGGATTTGCAGCAACAGCAAAATCCTGAATAGCCTCAGTAATGAATTGTGTACTCATTAGTGTCTGCAGATTCATTACCCTGTTTTAGGCAGCCACCAGCCTTGAGCACAGATTAAAAACATACATTTATTTACTTAAAAATATATAATCAGAATGGAGCCTCAAGCTCCACAGCATGCAGAAACACAGCCTAACCAGCCAATGCTCATCCATCCATGTTAATGCCTAGTAGATGTGTGGTCCCATTAGTGGATTCGAGCTCCACAAGGCAGGCTAATTAAAAGCATCTGGGGTTAGAGTGGGACATTTTAGCATGAGGTGTCTTCAAGCATAAAAGCAAAATGTTGATCAGCAGCTGAGTGACATGAATAGTTCTGTCAGTGCCCAAGAGTGATATATTTCATGACAAGAAGCTGTGCTTTGCTTTCAGATAGACCAGCTCATACAGCAAGGTCTTGTTGCAGGGAGCTGGGGCTGTTGAGCTCTGAGCAATCTTCACGTGGCCATAGGAAAAGTACCCTTCAATTGCCCCTTCACAGTGGCACTTTCTTTTTGCAAGCATTCACTGTTTTAATCTCTTGACATGAACAGGAGAATACAGCCACACTTTCAATCACTCATCAAAACAAATCACATTGATTCAAAGGAAGCATTGAATTTGCATGATCCCAGAACTGTATCAGCTTGGCAAAGCACTGCTGGCCACAGGCTACTGCTGCTGAAAGGCAGGTTACCTGCTGGCCAATGCAGACCTGGCTGCAACCACACGGCCTCTCTTCCTGTAGTAACCTGTGTGCCTTCTGTCTCTTCTCCCTACGATATTTAGTACAAGAGAGAAAACTGCCACAGAATATTCACAGGGCTCCACAAATGTGTTCTGTATATGAAAAATTGCCCTACTTCAGAGTGCCTAAAGTACTGCATAAGTGCTACACAATTAGTCCTCACCAACATTCCAAATGGATCTTTACATTGCAGAAAGGGAACCCTTAAGTGAAACTCCAGTCAGAACAGGACACAGAGATCCATAATCCTGCATCACCACTGTGTTCAGACAGACAGCCTGAGAAAAAGGCACACATCCATCACTAGAGTTTGTCAGTGAGTCTTTCCTTGCAGCAAGATGGGGTAGGCAGAGCCCAGGTTCTCTAGGACAGATCATACTTCCCCTGTGTTTACGCAGCACCTATGGCTAAGGGAAACTAGTCTAACTTTCAAAGGGTAGCCACAGCTGCATAACTAGGATCCACTACTCATGGAAGCAAGTCATTCTCACTGCTTCTTCTTAATGGATAACAAAACTAGGGCTAAAACAAGACAAGAGATGTGTACAGTGTCAAAGTCAGTTCTGAGCAGAAGAAAAGAACCCAGGCAGCGTTGTTATTGTGAATTGCTGTGCCACCTTGTCAGCTCCTTAGCCCCTTTCCAACATCATATCTGCATGCAGAGTTGTCACTGGAGTACTCGCACAGTTCATGCGGCTCTAATGCTTGAAGCTGAAGGCACTTTGACCCCAACAATAATCTAACTTTTGCCCCTTATTGGCAGAATTTAAACCAAAAGCAGCAAAGGTGCTTCCTGCCTCACAAAATAACAACAGGCTCAGCCTGAGCTGACACACTATCTGCTCTCTAGCAGAAAATTATTTTCCAAGGGATTTCCACCCATAATACTATATGCCAGGTCATCTCTCAACATGAGAGGCAGGGAAGGTGTTTCCCTGGGAACAGTAACCATGGCAAAGCTCTTACCAGTGACTTCCCCTCTCCACCTACAAGAATAATACCAGGGCATGCCTGTGCTCTTCCTCCAGGAGGGCCACAGAGCTGTAAGCAACCTGGAAGCACCTGATGGAAGATTCAGGAAGGAAGTTCCATTAACTCTGTTCTTTTACTCAGATACCAGACATTTCTGTCATGCTACGCTGAACTCAGAATGCTTCATTACAAAGAGTGCCACTGGAAACATCAGTGTTACCGAAAGGTCAGCCAAATACAACAACGCTAGGTAGGCACAGAGCCCAAAAATCAACACTAATAGATGGCCAGCAGAAGCAGAGGTACAATGGACTAGCTTTGCAGTTTTCAAACCCCAGCATTGTGCATTGGAGCCCTATTAAAGAAACCATCTGCAAACCCCAATTTGTAAGCAGTAGCTGCCAGCAGATGATCTGCTTCTGGTCCACCTCTTTTTCTGCAGAATATTCTCTATTTACCAGATTGACTGCAACTCTCTTTGCTGAAGAGCTAATTAAATAATAATAAACAATTCAACTTGCAAGTACAATCATATTGAATGCTTCTGGGGATCTTTTTTTTTGTCACACATTAGTAATCAGGTTATAAATTTCTGGATTTGAGATTTGCTAAGTTATTATTTAAGTTAAAAGATCAAATGTAACCAGAGTTTTCACATAGACATGGAGAAAAAAGTATTCTATGATTCAGCAATCTTGATATGGAACTAAACAGCCAACATCCTAGATTTCAGCTACCATCACTCCACTTCAGAGTTAACATGCAATTAATACAAATTTCCAGCACAGCAACACCTTATACTAGCAACCCACTTGGAGTAGAATACTGCCCTATAGCCAGACAGACTCACACAGAGCACAAAAATCTCAAAATTGACATTTTACATGTCAATTTAGGAGCACAGGGTGACAGGGTTACCTGGGTCATGATACCCACTTCCCCCTCTCCTTACATTACTTTCAAAAAGGTATTCTACATGCACAGCAAGTACCTGTTCCAGTCATTATAGAGAAATCTCAGGTAAACAAACACCAAGTGAAAGAATCATATAGTCAGAGTGAGCCAAGTCTTCATTTTAACCTCCTCTAGGACAAAGCACTGCAAACATCCCAAAAATATACAGCCAAATCAAATGCTGCACTCATACCTGAGTTAATATCCAAATCCAGCCCAGTGCCTTTATTTACCCCTGAATCCTCAGAGAAAACATAGAAAAAAAAAATATTTTTTTTTGCAAATCTCCCAGGAATGCAATGCAGCTACCACAAAGAGAAGGTGCTGTTTCTTTTAAAGCTGCTGCACGTACCTTTCCTTGTCATGCGCTCCAGTCTAACACATCCTCCTATAAAATCATGGTAGGATTTCATTTCTCCTTCTGTTATCCGGACAGCAGTGAAAGGTGGATTCCTGGGCACCTGTTGTCCACATTTCTGACACCGAGAAGCCATTGCCACACTTCAGGAGGCTCTTGTCAGGAATCTGCTCTCTGTTTGCTGGAATCCAGCCTGATTCTTCAGCCGTCAGTCCAGGCTGGTGACTTTATCCCACTTAGTTCATTCAAGGTCATCCTCGCCAGCAGGATGTTCACCATTACAATTGGCTAAGACTTTTATAGGCTTACTGACCCGTGTTTGTTTCTCCCTCCTTGCTTTTGATATCAGTTTACTTTATTCTCTCATTCAGAATGAAAGCTGTGAACCCCAGCACAGCCTATGTCCTGAATGGCTTCCTTATCATTAATTTAAAGCTGTTTTATAAGCAACAGTGAAGAGAGAAAATCCCAGAAGCATGTTGAAGGATCACAGAATGTCTCTTAAAGAGCTTGCCAGGTATGTTCACAAAGAATTTATAGGAAAAGGTTTTTCTTCATGATTTTTGATCCCTTTTGGTCTTATTATTTTATGATTCTTCATCACTGAGAACAGATTTTTTTTTACTTCTGCTTTTCAGCTTGGACAATGCAAGGAGACTGCTCTGCAGAGCTGCTCAACCAATTACTCATGTCTGGCAGTGGTACCAGGAGGCTGCAACTGTACAGAAAAGCCCTCTGCTGCTGTACGCGGTCCCTGCTCATAAGATCTGATAATCTCAATGAACAGAGTAGCAAATGGAGGACAAAAGGGAAATATTGCTGGCAGACATGCTCTGCTAGCTCTGCAACCCAGACCCATGTTGGTTGTATTTATTTTTTTTTAACGTTCAATCCATCAGTCTGACACCAAAACTAGAGATCTGAAATATACATTCAGAAACCTCTCTCTGAAGGTGCTGAGTATTTAAATTGCCTTTTTTTCAGTTTTAAGAATTACCTCAAAACTAATGACTGATTAGAGTGCCTCATGAAGAAACTAGAACTTGGGGAATTGAGGCAGAGAGCACTCAGACCTGATGCAATGAAATAAAAAGGAGACTTCCTCAAGGTCCAGGCTGGGGAATACACAGGAGATGCACGAACAGTTATAAAGAATGGTGGTTTGCACTTGTGGCAGTGCAAAGAATACAAGAAGGACCTAATGAATCAGGGTTGAGCTGCAACTCGGAGATCAACTTACGTGAACCTGAGCACAGAACAAGCTTCCTGCAAGGATCTCAGGCCAGGAAAGTCTTTGCCTTCCACTGCCTCAAGCACTACCACCTGTTAGCACTTTACATAGTTGCACACACAATGCTGTTCAGCTCGTGGCTCTCTCAGATCACAACTGAGCCCTTAACAAGGAGTGGGGAAAGAAGCCTAATTAATATAAATCACAGAATTAACTAGAGGGGACAAAGATGCCCAAAAGAAAACAGCCTTACATGATGCCCTTACTAAAATGGTAGATAGGCACAAATGCCTGTCAGCTGAAGCATACAGAAACTCAGCCCTATTTCTCCATTCCACAAACTTCAGCAGTTTCTCTCCTGCTATCTGCATTGTTCCCCATCCCCACAGGGAGCTGTTTCACCTCCCTAAACCAAGGGAGGTGCACACACAAGCACACACCACCACCCAGCTCCATAAAACAGCTACCAAACCTGGGAAGTAGTGAGTCTCAGGAGCACTCCTTCTGATGAAGCGATTCTATAAAGGGGACTCCACTCTTAAAGACTGGTGCTCTCTCTCCCCCTTACATTTGCTGCACGGCATGAAGCTGGACAACCTCCTGCTCCTTGTCAAAACTCTGCCTGCAAAGCGATGACGATGATGTACTGAGATGTTGGGTGACCTGATTCATTAGCATTTGTAAAATATTTATTAGAGCTTCCATAGACAAATCCCCAGGGGACTGCAATATTTTGAAGAGAGGGAGAGCAGTGGTGCAGAAGGCAGAATTAATTTGTAGACAACTGTCATCATGAGATAAGAGAACTAGAAACATAACCCAGCAATTTTATCTTAAAGCCTTTTTTCCATTCTCTTTTCTTTCATTACAGGAGTTCAAGGTGTCCTTCCATACACAGGCAAACATGATGTACCGCAGAAAATAGACTTTTCTGACAATATGTTCATGTGCACGTCTGACATACTGCACTTCAACCTCACACATATTTAGACATACAATAAAGCATTTGTGACAAATGTCTGCCATCCTCCCTTGTGTATGCTCTTCCCACCAGTATCCAGGTGGCTTAGCAACAGGAGGATGTGAGAGATTATCTGTTTCAGCAGGAAGACCTGATGCTAGAAATGGGATGCAAGAAGAAATCTGCCCTAGGTGTGAATTTATGAAGCACAGGTAGCTACAGCACACAACGGGAAATCTGCCTACAAATCATCTAAGTCTCAGTCATTCTCTAGGAAACAGAGATCCATTGCAATGCTAAATACCTACCTCTGACACCCGGGGTACCACCACCACCACCACCACCCAGCTCCAGATAAAAAAACTTCATCTGCAGCTGCTACACATTCAGCAACAAGGCACCTAAGATTCAATTCAGGGACTGAGTGCTGCATTGCAAGGACTAGGACAGATAAACCTAAGGTTCTGTTTATTCTCCTACAACTTTCATTTCATTCACATTTCACAAGCAGCTGGGCCAGCTTCTGACACATACCAGAAACCTCTGACACAGGAGCACTTAAAGAGACCTGCCTTGTTTCTTGCCGCACAAACTACCTCCTCCACACTGCACTGGCTGCACCTGCGCAGGAGCTGCCTCGAGGGCTGGCTTGTAGGAACACTTTTATGTACCATGTTACCAAACATGCACTCAGCATGGATAATGGATCACGCACAATTTTCCTCCGTTAGCTAAAAGGTACCCTTCTGACTGAAAGCAAGCTACTGATCATTCTTTTCATGCAGAAGAGTGTAGCAGAAGGAGCAGGTACAGAAAACGGCAAGCATGCTGTCTTGGGTCTTCTCCCTAGATAACATGGAGTGGAAGGGAGTTACTTTCCTGCTGCTCCAGACAACAATAGCAAAGTGTTTTGAAAAGCTAAGAGGCCCTTTTCTGGTCATGAATTGCCAGCATTGCCTAGCAACATCAGCTGGGCTGGTCTGTCAGTGAATAAACAAGTAAATAAGTGTAAGAAAGTGTCATCAGAAATTTTTAAATACCCAACTACCCAAATAACCATTAATCAAAACAGCCCGAGGACCTGCACTAGCTCCTATTTTCATTAGAAATGCCAGTTCACCCTGGAACTGGATCTTGCTGGAAGGTGCTTGCTGTCATTACCCTATGACCAGAGGATTGTGGAGAATTTAAAGGGACAGAATCACAGAACAGCAGGGGTTGGAAGGGACCTTTGGAAACCATCTAGTCCACTCCCCCTGACAAAGCAGGGTCACCAGAGCAGGGTGCCCAGGGTCATGTCCAGGTGGTTTTTTAATATCTCCTGAGAAGGAGACTCTACAACCTTTCTGGGCAGCCTGTTCCAGTCAACCCTCAAAGGAATTAATTACCTCAGATGGAACCTCCTGTGTTCCCATTTGTGCCCATTGTCCCATCCTGTAGCTGGGCACCACTGAAGAGTGTCTGGCCCCATTCCTCTTGACATCTGCCCTTTAGATATTTATGAGCATAGATCAACTCAGTTAAATCTATTTAAGCCCCATACTACTTTGCATGAAATAAGAAGTTGTTTTCCTCATAAAGCTGTGTTCCAATGGTTGGACACTGTTAAACACGAAACATTGAAACACACACATTGGATCTCAATGATGCTGGGTACAATTAATGTAATTTCTTGTGAAAAATCAAGAATTACGTGCCAGAGAAAGGAGGGAGAGAAGTCTGCTTCTGCTGCAGATGTAAGGCAGATAGAAAATACTTTAAAACACTCAGTTTGCAACTTACTCCATAGTCATTGTAATGACTGAGGGGAAACAGACATTCATTTTTCCAACAGAGCCTTTTAAGAACTATCAAGAAAGTTTAGTAGACTCAAAAATTGATCTTAAATCATTGGTGGATAGGAGAGGCAAACAGAAAATGGTGAGATCAGCAAGTGAAGTCTTGTTTATTGATGAAAAGCAGCAGCTCTCCCTACCTACATGCAGTATTCTACAAGTTGGAGAAATAATCTAAATCCTATGCTTCTCTAAAAATGATACACAAAGCAAGAAAAAATAAATAAATCTGTATTTCATTCCCAAAACCGCAGCTTCACATTTTCCTATATTTTGTCATGTTTTATCTAAAGATTGAACTGTGCTTTAATAGCTATGATGAAACACACCATTCCTTTTACATATACCTCTGTGACCTTCTTTGTGCCTTCCTTCTCTCCAGATCATGACCTGGATAAGCCACAAGACCTTTCAGCATCTTGACATGAAGGTTTATTTTCAGAGCACACTTAGCACTGTTACAGGTAATAACCATTCCGCTGTTCTGCTAAGAAATGGAAACTGATCTTTTTTATTCCATTAATTTTCTTCCAACTAAAAAAAAGCAGACCAGGATTCCTCCCCCCCCCCTTTTTTTTTTAATGGACTACATCAAGGAATTAAGACCCAAGGAGTTAAAGGGGTGAGCAGAGATAGATATCTTTGCTCTTGAGATCACTTTTAAGCATACAGCACTACTGCAATTACAGCATGTAGATACTGCACTAGAAGGCACTAATTCCAGTGCCATATGGCTTCAGAATCTCATTACACTTATCTGCTTAAAGTGATTTCTTAACTGACAAGCAGAACATTTTTGGTCACCTTCAGCAATGGGAAACAAGAACTCTGCCACTGTTTGTGCACAGTTACTCCCACATAAGCTGTCCGAAGCAGGAGTGAGTTTAGCAAAGATCAGAAGACAACTAACCAAAGAACTCCTGTTACCATCATAAAGCTGTGTAGGCATCCAGGGCTAATCAAGGACCATTACCATAATTATTTTTTAAAAAAAAAAAAAAGGTCAATGCCATCACTGCTGGATTAAAGGTGGTGTCCAGGAGATCAGGAGATGAGTGGAATCTTCATAGGTCAAGCAGTGGGCAGAACCTCTTGCTGCACCTGCAGGGTTTATTTTATCTAGTTATACCTCTTGACCTCTGCAGCCAAGTGCACATCAGCAAGAATAAGGCATTTCTGTTGTACTAGGCATCCCCTCAGCCAGACAAACAGATTCCCAGAGTAACCCATCTGTAACCAGCACAGGATAAAAAGCAGATAGATCCAAAGTTTAGGCTTAGATGCAAAGTTATTCCACTCTTGATCATGATAATGCCTAAGAATCTAAGCAAGGCCAAGAGCCTTTCTGTGCAACATGCACCCCAAACATAGTTCTTGGTTTAAACAGGGGAATGAAATTGAAGACAAGTAAATTTAGAAGGAATAGATGAGAGTACTATTGGGTAACCCAGAGAAGGCTGAGATCCATAAAAATAGGCATGTCAGGCCACCATTCTTCCCCACTCCTAAACACCATGGTCATCTTACCACATGCACTTGGAGACATGGATGCACAGGCACAGTCTTCATGCCATTGCCCTCCAGCAGCAGCATGGGTGTTAGAAATGAAAGTCTCTAGGCATTAAGAAGGAAAACATGTTTTTCTCCTCTCTATACTCTGCCACCAAGTTGCCCCCAGTGTGACAGTAATGCTGATTCTTGCTGCATCCAGAGCACTGCACTGTTCCTCTTCCTTCAGTCCTTCACCTTTTTCTCCCTGCAACCAACCACACCGGAGCACTGGCAGCTCAGAACAGCTGCTGGGTCCATGCAGCCAAGACCACCAAAACAGCTTCTTTCCCTGAGGAGCAGCTGTGCACGTTCCCTGACGGAAGCAGCATTTTTTGTTGATGTTGCAATTCATAATTAAAAGCAGATAAAGAAGAAACAGAAAGATATAAGGATAAAAATAGGATCTATAAAAATCACAAAGGCTGTTGATAGTAAGGGTTTTGGACACATGCCAAATGTTAGCTGAATGGGAAGAAACAGCTTCTCACGTTACAAAGTACAGTAAAGGCATTTCTGATGTTTTATTGCCATCTCTCAGACACTCAACATCAGGAGTTATTAGGCAGGGTGGGATATTGGGCTTTAGGGACTATTGATTTTTTTTGTTTGCATGTCTGTGTTCCTAGTTTCACTCCATTACTCTGAGCAGTCCACAAGGAAATGAAGCTCCTATCTAGACTGTCTTAGACTTGAAGGCTTTGACTGATTTGGCTCTCTCAGCTGGCAGATAGACCTCAAATGCACTCATTTCAATTCCCTAGGGGCAAGGTTTCCTTCCTGATAGGGAATTGAGGATAAAAATCAATCTAAAAGGAGTTGCTCCCTGGGGTCTGGTGACTGTGAAGTACACATTCTTATTTTTCCCCAGGACAGAACTGCTGTCAAAACAGAGCTCTGTCCTGAAAGACCTGGCCACAGAGTAGTTTCTCAGTACTGAGCACTTGCATTGAGAGGATGCAGCACTATCCTCCCTGTGCACCCACATGCGCAGTCACACAGGGTAGCCAGGCACTTGCACACACCTACACCCAGGCAGTAGGTATTTGTCCTGCTCAGTGCCTGATGCTGCAGAGCTCTTCCTTCCTGTCGCCCACTTACAGCTTGAACCCCCAAGTTGTTCCTCATTTATTCACCCCAGCTTTGTCTCTAGGTCATCAGCTGGAATGGATTTAATGTTCTAGAAACACAATCTACAGGGTGATTTTCCAAGTAACACAAAAGCCTGGTGTGTAGCAGAAAAATGAAGGACTGGATAACCTGCTAGCACACACATTAGTATACACTGCAGATGCACTTCGCCTCTCCTCACCCAGAGTACTGCATCACACACCAGTGCACAGAAGGCCAAGATGTTGCCTCTCCACAGATAACCACACTGCCAGCCCTTTCTCTCTCCCTCCAGCCAGCACAATTACTGGTTTTCATTCCTTTACTGTCTTCATTCTGTAATGTCTAACAGGTCTTTCACAACCTATTTTCACAAGATTTACAGGAAAATAAGAGTTTCGATCCTTTGTCAAAATGAGGTAAGAGATGCTAAAATTATAGAGAAAATGGCCAGCTGGGCATAAACAGACAACACATGAGCATAAAAGCCTCATTTCTCAGCAGGCTTAAAGTTATCCAGGGACCATACATACTAAAAGGCAAGTAGGTCCACACAGTAAGAAAAGGTGATTCTAAATCAGTTTTAGATTAGATTTAGAGAAACAGTATAGAACTGCAGCTGAGATAACTTGTCCTGTGAGAGGTGACACAGGGTTTCTCTGCAACATACACTAATGCACAAAGGCCTTTCCTGTCAGCTCAAGTGTTCTGCTCTCAGGACATGCAGTGCTCACATGTTGGGATGTGCTAAACACTGTCTGCACAAGGCCAGACCTTCTACCAATGTAAAATAAGGACAGTGCTTTGATTTCAACAGCACTGTGGACTTAAATTGCCTGAAGCTGTGTGGTGCAGTGTTCTGATGAGATAAGAAATTGCTCTTTAGTCTGCCAGGAAAACCCACTACAAATGCTTTCTGCTGACCAGCACAGATTAAGTCAATAGAATATATCTAAATCCCACATCCGTTTATGGACCTTAGCCCCAACAGGCATAAGTCTACCTCATGGAATATAGCATTAAATAATGCTTCAGGCTTCCACAGTGATTTTCAGCTGATCATTTTGGCACCATAGAGATTGTTATTCCCATGAAATAGACAGTTTCCCATTCAATTGCCAATAAATATTATTCTTAAATGGTATCTTTTTTGGTTTTATTTTGTTTGAGTATGCATCTGAGAACTATTTGAAGAAGGTCTGGAGGGGGGTGGAGAAGCAGGAGTAATTTTATCTAAAAAGTTTTGCCCAACAAAAGCCAAAATTTGGGGAGAAATGTGCTAAAAGCAGATATTCATATATCTCTCACTATCTCATAAGCCTTTCCAATAATTTTATTCTGAGGGGAACTTTTAAATGTGCTTAAATTGTGTTCTGCTTAAAGAAGCAACAACAAAATATTTTGAAAGCAGCTAAAAACAGCAGGTTCACAATTATGACTTTTCTGTTGTCAAGAACAAAACCATGTCAGAATTAACATAAGAGGCTGTTGGCATGACCTTAAAGCAGACAGGGGCCCTTGGTTCAAGCATCACACCAACCTCTCAATTGCTCCTAAATCTAGGTCTGTCTGTATTGGATTTTTGATTCCCTGAGATAACTAAAGACCACGTTTGCACTGTTTTGCACCTGGAATTGGATGTTCTCAGCCCTTGTTTGAAAGATCTACACAACATTGATGTAGATCAACATAATCTCTCCTGGACCTGCAAACTTGAGGTATTTGCCTGTGGAGAGTTTTCTCACAGAAAAAGGTCAGGATTTACTGTCAGTGAACAACCCATGTTGATAAGACTAATGAGCAACTGTGAAGGAGCTGTGAGAGTCTGTCCTTGTAGGTAATCCTGAAGAGGTCTCAAAGTACTGATACAAGATTCCTGCCTTCCTCCCTTGGAATGTAGAAAATAGAACTTTGTCCACCTGCAAAACTTTGCCTGAGAAACTGCTAGCTTCACACGGGGGGAGGATGATAACTGCTATTTCTGTAGCTCTGCTGTTTGACCAATAGTAAAGATGTAAACACGCTTTACTTTTAGGATCACTATAAATGTAGAATGGTTGTGCATAAAGATGAAGGACTCATGGCTCAATCACATTGATTGCAGTCGTTATTTCGGGCCCAGCCAATAGTCCGGCTGAAGAGGGCAAGACTTAGCCATGTTAGCTTGATTCGCAGCTCCGTTTAGGAGAACGATGTACTCATACTGAGTCAAGTCGTTCATCCAGCGGCGCTCTTTCCAACCTTTGCCAGTACTGTCTCAGTCGCAGAGCACCATTTTCAGTCATCTATACTCAGAGTGTGGTTCCAAAGACACTGACAGAGGCACGCTGCATATTGGCAGCAAAACGGGTTGAACCACACATTACCAGTACAGATGCACCACTAGAAGAAGTAGATCTGAGTAGGTGGCGCTTCTGCTCTAGTCTAACAGTGTATCTGTTGCTGCACCAGTGCAGACAGTTGGCAAAGATCTCTTACTATGACATCTTGGGTGCCTTTTGACCTCACACTCTAGCAGAGAGCAACACTATAGGTATCAAGCACCATCCTGTTCCCCTAGTCAGTGCTTCTAGATAGCCCTGAGAGCTGAATGTAGCACCCAGGAGAACATATTAGAGCCAGCCTCCATCCAGCCCATTACTCAAATTACTTCTCAAGGGATAGAAAGACATTCAGAATAGTCAAATGCTACTTCCTCTTAAGATGCTGTAACACCTGATTTGCCTCTATTTTTTCTTCTACCTCCCATAGCCATGAAGGCTTCAGGAGCTATAGGTTAACAACTGACTCCACAAAATTACTATCTAGTTACCCTGACTGAAAGAGAATCTATCTGTTTAATGCGCTGGTAAATAAAACATAATTGCTGCTTAGTTCCCTAGGCTCTGGAATATACTTGGAATCTACTACCAGTAATTATACTTGTTTCTTTCTCAAGTCTCTGAGACACACAAGCTGATAGCATTAGTCTAAAGTCAGGCTTCTGGCCTGCCCATGAAACACAAGAATTTCCAGCCACCTACCTGGTCACCAGGTCTCCCTCATAACCTTCCAGCATTTCACTCCTACTTCCAGTTTCCTAACAACCTTCAGACTTCCCATAGGCTTTGGCAACTTCATACATCCTTTAGGTCCCCATACAGCATACAACTTTCAACCCTCACATAAGCCTACCACACATTCTAACCTCCCAAAAGGCCACATAGCCTTCTAGCCTTTCTTCTACATTTCCACCCACACCTACTACTTCACCCTCCTGTTTAATTTCTTCCAGCTGACATCTCTTTCACAGCTGGTCTGGAATGGACCCTGTAGCCATTCTACATGCCACTATTACTGATGACACCTGCCCCTAATTGCTACCTGCTTTCAGATGGGAAAAGAATAGTTTTCCTTATGGTGCTCCTTTGTAGCATAAATTCACATAATTCTATAAAATATTTTCCTGTCTGTCTCCTGTTTTAAATATACTTACTTCAAGAACAAAGTCCCAGGTCTCCAAGACCACAGATGAAGTCTGGAGGGAGGAAGTTCTTTCCTCAGTTGAAGAGGCTTGGGTTAGAGACCAGTTAAGCAAACTGGACATCCACAAGTCTATGAGCCCTGATGGGATACACCCACAAGTAATGAGGGACATGGCAGAGGTTATTGCTAGACCACTCTCAATCATTTTTGAAAGGTCCTGGAGAACAGGAGAGGTGCCTGAGGACTGGAGGAAGGCCAATGTTGTCCCAATCTTTAAAAAGGGCAAAAAGGAGGACACGGGTAAATACAGGCCCGTCAGCCTCACCTCCGTCCCTGGAAAGGTAATGGAACAGCTTGTCCTTGCTGCCATCTCTAAGCATCTGGAGGAAAGGAGGCTTATCACAAGTAGTCAACATGGATTCCGTAAAGGGGAAATCGTGCTTGTCTAATCTGATAGCCTTTTATGGTGATATAAGCAGATGGATCGATGAGGGAAGTGTAGTGGATGTGGTATACCTTGACTTCAGCAAGGCTTTTGATACTGTCTCCCATGGGATCCTCACAGCCAAGCTTAAGAAGTGTGGATTGNCCAGGGAGACCTGGACAGACTGGAGAGCTGGGCAGGGAGAAATTTAATGAAATTTAACAAGAGCAGGTGTCAGGTGCTGCATCTGGGGAAGAACAACCCCATGGATCAGTACAGGCTGGGGGCTGATGTATTAGAGAGCAGCTCTGGAGAAAGAGACCTGGGGGTCCTGGTCAGGGGGATGACCACGAGCCAACAATGCGCCCTTGTGGCCAAGAAGGCCAATGGCATCCTGGGATGCATTAGGAGAAGTGTGGCCAGCAGGTCAAGGGAGGTTCTTCTCCCCCTCTACTCTGCACTGGTGAGACCCCACCTCAAATACTGTGTCGACTACAGAGATTTACTGGAGAGAGTCCAGTGCAGGACCACCAAGATTATTAAGGGAATGGAGCATCTCCCTTCTGAGGAGAGGCTGAGAGAGCTGGGACTCTTTAGCCTGGAGAAGAGGAGACTGAGGGGGGACCTCACCAATGTCTATAAATATGTTAAGGTCGAGTATAGGGAGGATGGAGCCAGACTCTTCTCAATGTCATCCAATGACAGGACAAGAGGCAATGGGAGCAAGTTGGAGCACAAGAGGTTTAGGGTAAACACAAGGAAAAACTTTTTCACAGTAATGGTGCCAGAATTCTGGAATGGGCTGCCCAGGGAGGTTGTGGAGTCTCCTTCTCTGGAGACATTCAAGACCTGCCTGGATCTGCCCTAGTGTGTCTTGGTCTAGGTGATCCTGCTCTGGCGGGGGGGGGTCGGACTAGATGATCTTCTAGGTCCGTTCCAACCCCTAACATTCTGTAATGTCTGTTTCTTGGTTGCAGCCTTAAACATGGTGCATAAAGTGTTTCACAACCTTATAACATTTGTAGATATCCCCTTCTTTTCAACACTATTTTAAAATAGCAACTTGCTCATTAAGGTTTTGCAGTTGCTGTCTGTGTCAGACTAATGACTACTACATACTCTTCCAGAGGCAATGGGCATGATAGTGGAGACTGCTGAGCTGAAGCTGCTAAGAATGAGTTAATTGCTGAAATAAAAACAGAACACTAACAAGGAGGCTTAACATCCAGCTCAATGACTCATCCCAAACATCACCAGCAGTACAGTACATGGCAGGTATTTTAGAGCACATGGGCTGTACCAAGAAAAATATTTTGTGTTTGGCAGCAGCATCTTGTGTGCACAGGTCAGCCTCAACTGCCAGAGCATTCTCATCCAAAGCTCCTGCAGATGTTTAAGACTTTTAATACCTTTTATAGTGTTCAATTAAGATAGCAGAATCACACCAGATTCTCACATTTGCTAAAAGAGAAGCTGCCATAAGATTAGGCTCTTCTTTATATTTTCCAGCGATTAAAAGGAAGGGATGTGCTTAATCCTAAAGAGACAAATGGCATTTGTCTAAATCTTAGACTATGGTTACTAAAGAGATCAAGAATTACACACACGTAGCTGAGTGTTGTCTTTTTATAGCATATCCTAGTCGGGATTAAAAGTTTAAATAGAGAATTTGTGTACCCCAAATTTTCAAAGGTTCAGCACTCACGTCACGTCACAGATTTATCTCTCGAGACCACACCTTTCTTTGGATTAGGGCTGTCCTGGTGTTTTGCGCATTGTTGCCGTTGTAGCACGCACAGGGACATAAGATGGTCTTTCTCCCGTAGGGTTTGTGCAGAGAAATGGTTACAGAGGGACCCTCCTGTGCCCTCTAGTGGCACCTCAGCAGAGAGGCAGCGGTTGGACCACGTGAATGTCGCTGGACGGGGCTCTCCATTAACAGAAAGTAACTCCTGGTTACTAAACCCTGCAGTGCCAGAAAACCTCTTGGCAAAGGGTCTTTATGGAGTGAGACTGCTCTTCCCAAGCCTGTAATACCCTGCCTTTCAGCTGGTCTGAGAAAGGAAGATAAAAAGGTTTGACCCTATCCTTGAGGGACTTAGCAGAAATTGCAGGTCACTAACATGCCCTCTCCCCTGTGGCAGATGCTGCTGCTCCGGCAAAGCTGCCTTTCTGACTCCAAGGGACACACAGACCCCTTCCCCATGCACCAGCCCTGCTTCTGTTTCATCTCTCCTCCTTTCCACAGCTGGACTGGGGAAATGCCATGGCAGAGTGGTGGCACCTCACCTCTAAAGGGGAGAGTGGGACAGGCAGAGCATGGTGTGTACAGAGCTGTTGTTGCAGATACTGGGGTAGAATGAACACAGAACATCACTGACAAACTCCTCTTTGCTTCTGTCAAAACAATACTGCTCCTCAAAGTGCAGTTGCCTGCCAGCTTTTTTTTCCCATTCAAGATAAAATGATGCAGAAGGCTCTCCTCTATAGCCACAGTGTAATTCAACATGATCCCAAATGACAATTGCACACTGCTGAAATTGCTTTCTCCCGTGGCTGAAAACAATGACAGAAAGAATAAGCTACAAAAAAAAGGACCAAAAAGTTTACCACAAAAAAAGGACCAAAAAGTTTACCTCAGACTGAACTATGGCTTCAAAGTCTGTTGTGAAGCTTCTACTGGCTTCCCTAATGTGAGAGGGGAAAAAGATACTAGCCATTTATAACACTGCAATATCAGAGACAGATGAAATGGTAAGAATAGCTTTGAATCTCTCTTACAAAAAAAAAAAAAAAAAAAGATATTTTGTTTTCACAAAATAAGCTGACAACCATAACAAAGATTAATCAGATTTTCCCAGCAACCTTCCTGCACCAACTACTAGCATAAAATTTCTAGGAGCTTTCTGATCAGTTGTGCACCTGATTACAGCTCAGGGTCATACTAAGGCCATAGATATTTCAGTTTGAAATAACCTTTTCTCTGACTATTGCAAGATCAATAGCAAGCTCCTATGTATGTAATCAGCGCTGGCTTTTGTGCTGCAAACACAGTATTGATCACCTCTAGAAATTCAGCCTTGGCTTTCAGAGACCTTTGAACCAAAGTGTAATGGGTGACAGTGAAGTTCAGACTCAAAAGGGAGAAATATTTTTAGTCATCCTTTGTTGTGTGAAGAATTATTGACTGATACCATAAGGCAAACTTTCCTGATAGTAATTCTAGCCAAAGCAATTATATTAGAATATGAAGTCCATGCCAGAAAAAAAAACAAACAATCAAAAAAACCCAAAAACCAAAAAGAAAAAACAAGCATTTGAAGTGTTATATATAATGCCTAGACAACATATCCAAACTTTGCACTTTCAAAACATCTCATTTCTGCTTATCATTGTTACTAGAGCTGCATGTGTCTGCTCCAGTACTTTCTCCTAGAACATGTCTGTTAGGACTTGCACATCCTTGGGAAGTCCTAACTAAACCATAGGTATTGCAATAATAATAATTGGAGATGCCTCTAACTGTGGGATAATCTGCTACATATGCTTAATTAAAGTATGTCTGCTACCTTAAAGGTCTCAGAATTTAAAGGCAACAATCACTCTTCTGAAATACTGAAAGGTGTCACTTCTGGTTTTACATTTTCTTTACCTAACCATGTTCCAGGTATCTTGAAGTAGCTCTCCAGTGATAACTGGGAGTAACTCCTACAAAATCTCTGAAGCTCAAGGCATGTATTGAATGAGGAGGGTCAGATCCTGTCAGGAGCCGTTGCCAGGCAGACCCAAATGCTCTATGTTACCATTGTTTGGCTTGTATTTGTACCTTAGAGCTGCAGATAACTGATCTTGTGTCCCGGACCAGCAGCAAAGAATTCATTGCCCAAGGGAAACTGGAAATCACACAGCTCACAGCCACACAGAGAAAGCAGTAGCTAAATGGTTTGCAGCCCCTCATATCTTGTTGCCCTAGGCAACAGCCTGCGCTGCAGAAGTGCCAGATCCAGCCTTTACTCATATGAAGACTGTAACATATGGTGTTAATATATGAATTGATACTATGAAAGCCCTACTGTGGTACCATTGGGGTGCTCACATATTAGGCGATATGAGTTTGTGCATAAACTGTCTCATGATAAGAGCTGCTGGTTTCCATCCAAGATCTCTGAGACACAGACGGAGGTAAGTGGAAGCACAGAGATTATAGCCTGCACTCACAGATGCAGGGCATCTGACTCAAGATCCTCTCAGCTTGGCTTTCCTTGAGCTTTTACAGTAATCTTGGGTCACCAAGATTCCCAGATGAACTCAAGACAGTTCCAACGGAAGGTTCTAAGTCTGCTCCTAAGGCAGTGCTTGAGCTGGGCTGCCTTTTAAACCTGTTTGCAGCAGGAGCTATAGCTGGGTCAGCTACAGCTGAGTACAGTCAGACAAAAATATCTGGCCCTGCAGAGTGCTGAGTGCCAGCAGTTCCCCATTTATGCACACGGAAATAAAGAACTCTTTGCGCCTTTCTGGATCAGAGCCACTCTGTTGTAATATTGATGAGAGATTATTTCCCATCACCTCTTTGCAATGTTTCAAAGGATTTTGGCTTCTGCAGCAATTTAACCTTTACTCCCATGCTTGAGTAGTCTGGGTCAGGAATCAGTGACTTTTAAAATCAAAAGCTGGACTAACATCCCCCCCCAAAAAAGACCTTTGTATCTCTTTTTAAGCTTCCAGAGACTCAGCTTTGCATTCACTGTAATAGTCCTACATTTACTGCAATGGAGTCCTCAAAGAACTCCATCTCTGATGCATTCATGTAGTTCTCGAATCAGGGCAGCTCTGCCAGTGGCTGCCTTGAGGTGCCAAACAAGCCCTTGTGACCTCAAACCAGAAGGGAACTAGATGATAGTACCTTATACTAGACTCAAGCCATGGGTGCAATCCATCTTTGAGGCACAAAGGGTAATGATACTGCATCTCTCTGAAGGCATGAGGAGCCGTGCTTTGGCTGTGTTTCTTTAGTTCTTGACAGCCTGAAGGATTCAGGACTCAAATTTCCTGACAGCAGTGGTTTTGGAACAATGCATTTTCAAGAACGTTCCAAGTACATTGCATAGCAGGTGCAAAGCTGGTTTTGAACTATTTTGTGCATGATGTTCTGGTAAAAAAAAAAAAATAGACAATCATTTAATGGCAGCATGGATTTTTGATCCTGGTAGCCACCCTTCCTTTGGCGATAACTGTCTGGGATATTGTTCTGTACTGTCAGGTTCTTCCAATGGTTGGAAAAGATGGAGATAGAACATAACAGCTTTGTAAACTAAATCTTAGTCCACTTCAGTCTGGGCTTGCCTGTCTGAGTTCAGTGCTTCATTCCCTACTACACTGCAAGGAATATTCTATTAGAAAACAAAATAAAGGATTATTCATTAATGCTGAATTATTTGCAGGCCTCTGCTGAAAAACCATCAGCTTTCCACAGTGCTGCAGTGTAAATAAGAAGTGGGTGCATACAAATGTAATGTACCTCACCCTTGAATAAAAGCTGTTGCTTCAGACTTAACACCAGCCAGAGTTCACATGCTGGACGTGGCTTTCATCCAGTACATGAGCTCAATCATTCCTCTGGGTAGTTATGCCTTTGGACAGATGTTATCTATGTTGTGCTTGCATGACAGTGGAGCTTGAAGATACTGTGACATCAACCCAATTGTCCCCTACACATCCATCCCTCTGCCAAAGTGGAGCCTGCTGTTCTTTCATCCACTAAACTCACAAGGTTTCCTTTACAGTGCTTCTGCTCTCAGAGCAGTACCACCCTCCATGACAGAATTTACACACCACTTAAGGTATTTACAAGTGGTGGTTTTCCATCTATGCATGTAAGAGTTGGCTGTTTGTTCACCCTGTCTCCCTCCTGTTCTTCAGTTTCAATTCTGGCCGTGTCTGCTGCGCTGGGTTGTGTGAATCACCAAAGCTGACTCACTAATAGTGTTCCATGTGCCATGTTAGCCCTTTCACATCATTCTCCAGCACTTTCTCATGTGAGTAGGAGCAGACAGATTTGCACAGAGCTCAGATTTCTCCCAGTCACTGACCCACTGACAAGGTGGGGAAATCCAGATATTACTATGTTGAACTCTAAAGTGAGGTACAAGATGCTCAGTCAGTGGGCTACAACACATCAGCATTAACACAAAACATTGTTATCTTTTCCCAATGCTTGAACACAAGCCCACAACCAAAAAAACAGAAAATACACAAACAGGGCTAGTAGCATCTACCAGGCACTGTGCTGTCAAAATCATTTTAGCAGCCATCTAAACCTCACACAGAAAGATTCAGGGACTAAAGGAGGCCTCAAACATGTGGCAGAAGAAGGGAGAAGGAGTAACAAGAAATTGCTTGGCTTCTTCTCTACTCAATGACATGGTCTGGTGCTGCAAGTACCTTCCCAATGTTGAACATTTTTACCCTAGAGCGATGTCCTCTCAGGGGATCTATTAGATTCAGGCACCAGATGGAAGGCGAGAAAATGAATTAAATAAAAGATGAGGCAAGAGGTGGAAAAAGCCCCTTGTATTTATGGAGCTGCCAGGAATTGTGATAGATGTCAGGTCAGTTTAATTTCCAGTGAGGCCATCTGAGCTTTCCTCTGACAAAGAGATGTGAAGAGGAAGGACCTCCTTTCTGTCTTCTTTTGGAACTATTTGCTTTTAATCTTGGAACTTGTCAGTGCAGAATGGTGACCACTGTCTATCAGAAAGCAATGTCTGTCAGCACCAGCAACTTTCATTGTGCCTGACCCAGGGACCTCATGTAGGAAGAAACCTCCTATGCTTGCTTTCCCCTGGAGAGTCACCCCTTGCTCCTTCTTCCAAGTAGCCCCTGTGCCTGCCCTGGAGTGTTTAAAAGGAGAGAGGGAAGTGCCACAGTTTGACTTGCTCATTGAATTATGCTGCAATAAGTCATACTTCCCTTGCTTCTGACCTAAGCTACCTCATTCTTATTTTTAAAAAAATTATTATTACCTCCCCCGCCCAAAGAAACCAAACCAACCAACCAATAAAAAACTTATCAGAAAAGCAAAGCAAAGCAAACCAAACCAAACCAAACCCAAACAAACCCCAACAGCAAACTGCCACATTTTATTTTCCAAACCCTGCTCTGGAACAGTAGTTCCTGCTTCCTGCTGTATTCAAACTGCCCTAGAGAGCTAACACTGTCTGAAATACAGTCCTGAGACAGAGGTGGATTTCGGGAGAGCCATGTTCACCCAAACAACAGAGATATAAATTTGCTTGCAACTGCAACATGCATCTGAGAATAATTCGAGTCCCAACTACTCTGGAACAAACTACAGAGCCCAGAAGAGCTTTGTAAGGATGCACAGGACCCAGTGCCCAGCATGCGTAGGTGTGGAAGGGACCATGGGCACGACCAGTGCTAACAGCAAAACTTGGATCCTGCCCCCTGACTTTCCTTGAATAATTTCCTCGCATGTTAAACACTCTCCCATGCAGTTGCTCCAAGAAACAAACACCCACAAGCCATTACTAAGGTAGGCTAGAAAATAAAGGACACAGGGAAACTGCTGTAGCATTCAATTAAACATCAGCAGTGTGGAGGCTTTTGAAACAGACAGTGAGCTACAGATTGACACATTGGATCACACCTCAGTTCCATCCAGCCTAGTAGCCCGTCTCCAACAGTTGCCATCACAAAATGTGTAAGCAGAAAGTGTGAAAATCCTGCAGCAAGCAAGCAGATGGTGGATGATAGCTACTCCTATTCCCTTTCCTCCCCACCATCCTAGTCTCTTACTGGCTTGAGAATGAAAGCTCAGGGTTTAACAGACAGTTTTGGGAAGGCTATCAATAAATGAGAAAACATCCAGGGCTGTAAAGCAGCCTTTCAGTTCTGTAGGCTTTTTTCACACGGCTCTGCTTACTACATCCTGCCATGTCCACGTGTACTACCAGCATTTTTCTAACTTTCTCTGGATTGCCATTAAGGAGTGAAAGTCAAATCCCATATGAAAAATTGTTCAGCTAAAGTAAAAAAGGAAAAGTAGAAAAGCAACACTTCTGAGCTGTTCTTTTCTGAAACAGAAGCAGCCTTAGTGCAGACTGCTGTTTGTACTGGTTGTGGGAAGCAATTCAGCCACCTCTCTCTCCCTAAATACAAGGCCAAACTATCACATAAGTATTTTGTCTTAACACAAAGACAAACTAATGTTCTGGATCCCCAACTCGTAACAATTTCTTATGTTCTTTATTTCTGATCATGCCTCGACAAAGCAGGCTAGAATGTGGGCTTTAAACAAGTGATACTTCTAATACTCTAAATTTTGGAGAGTGCAGTAAGCATGTCTACACATTTTTCACAGGGTTCTATGAAAGCTTGATTTCCATTTTTTTTTAAGCACAAACTTTGCAGCATTAGCAAAACATTTTAATATAGTTCCTTATTAAACACTTCCCAGTGAAACAGCTGCACAGAATAAGTCAGATAATGGGGTAAAATTAATAACCACAGTCTCAGAACAAAAATGTAAACAAGTAACTTTTTTAAGCTGTGAAATTAAAAGACATATTGTTATCACTTCTCCTTTCCCCTGTTCCACTTTTCCATATGAATTCTCTGAGGTCTAATAGAATGAGCTTATTTATCTGTTCTTCACTAATTGCATCTTTCTCTTCTCTTCAGTCACTATTTTCATTAACTTAATATTTTATGACCTTTGTCACTTCATAAAATTTGGTAAAAATTGGCCAACAGTTCAAAAAGCTTTATTAAGGTACAGAGAGAAAGATGCAGATAATGTGATGGTAGAAGGTAAATTATTTAATAGAAGGACATTAATGGGGAAACTAATTCCAACCTACCGGTTCTCATTAGCATGAGAATTTGCTAAGCAACTTTAGCAAACAGATTTCTGCAGTTTTCTGTTGTCTTGTTTCCCTAGGAATGCAGTGGTAGATTCACATCCCATGCCTGTGTCTTATTTTTGTGTAAGAGAACCTGGTATATTATGGCTGGTGAAAAAGACCAGTCACCTCTAGCTGCTTATCAGAAAACTGAAAGTAGGACAGAGATGTAGTATCAGTGGTTTGAAAAAGAGCTCCTGAAATGCATGAATGCTCTAAAACAAAGGGAAGAATTTTCTATTGCAGCATGGGAATTTCCATTGCCTTGATTTAAGCATAGAAGTAGCAGAAGGCCTATTCGATATGTTACCTTGAGAGATGATTTCCCCAACAAGTTCTTTTGAGTGTCCTTGCTGTGCACAGACACAGGTCAGAAGCATTGCAATCATCTATTAATCTGTGATAGATTATTTGTGGCTTTACAGCATAAAACAGATTTTGTGACTTGTGATGCTAAGCCATCGGCCTCGGACAAGAGCCAGTTCGGGTTATTCCATTCTGCTGACCTAAATTCCCCTCAAACAGTCAAGTGGATGTAGTGTCATCCTTCCCTTCCTGTCCCAAATTGTGCCACAGCTTCTATTCAGACACACGGATATTTTACACAGCTCCTCAGAGTTGGTGGTGGAGAAAAGAGTGGTAGAAATTGACCCATTATGGTTAACAGATAGGAATTTAAAGTGATTGTGTAAGCTCTGAGGTGTGCATCCTAAACCAAGTTCTGCCACTGACATTCCTTTTGATCTCCATCAAATTGCTTAAATTATTTTTCTACTCATAAAATGGAAGACTGGACAAATAAGAGTTTGTAAAACCAGATGGAAACTGACATGAACATATGGAGGGTTTTTTCTTGAATATATAATTTGTGCAATGTACTGTTTTCTGCAGTGCTTCCCCTACCAGGGACACTGACAGGCAGCTCCTTTGGATCCAGTTGTCATTTGAGCTCTTGTAACTTTATTGGAAGTTAAGGGGAGCCTCTAAGAAAAGCCAGCCTCCAAGAAAACCCAGCCTCCAATGTGCTGTGGAACTCTTTACTGATAACAGAGAGGAGCCAAGCTTTGCTGTTTCCTTTTGAGACAGCTGACGTCAGTTCTGGCAGCTCCATCTTATTATAAAATCATTTTAAGAATAAAAATCTGTAGAAAATGGGGCACTGGGTGGAGGTGCCTGTGTGCGTAACTGTGCCCCCACACAGCAAAGCTGGCAGCAGACTTCTGGGAGCCAACTGCCAAGTGTGGGTGGGCAGCGAGTGCACAAAAGCACATTCTGGTGGGCTTCTCAAACTGGAAGAGCCGAACCATTCCCACATGCAAACAATCCTGCTGTCAGCACCGGGCTCGTCACCCAGCAAAGCTTCTTCTCTCCCCATCACAGAAGAGCTGCCATTTGCCCACCTACCCAAAGGACACACTTTTTTTCAAAAGAGAGGAGTGTTTCCTCAACACCTCCCGACAATCAAGTTTAATTAAAGTAGGTTAAATTAAAAAAAGAATCTTGACGCAGCTTTGGTAACAAGATTGGGTAACATTTTGCGTTAAATCATGGATAGTAAGCAGAGAGCCTGATAGAATTTACAAACTACTCCTGTACTAGACACCTGGGGTGGCCCCATTACCTCACCTGCACTGGGACAGTCAGGAATAATCCCCGAGATGCCGAGGGAGCACAGGGCTCTTTAAGAGATTTCATTTCGTCCTCTATTGTTTGCTGCTGTGTACAGCCCTGCTCCAGGGCAGGGTGCATAGTAGTAGAAAGGTACCAAGTTGAGATAGCTACTGTGGAACAGGTAAATAACTTAAATGCTTTGATTTTAATCTTGGTGAAGCAGTAGCTATGTGTATGAAGCCTATATCAGCGTAAGAGGCTTTTGAACTAAGACGACGTGAGTCAGCTAATGAGGGATCAAAGCTTCTGCCCAGGAAAGATAAGTTGACCTCTGGGCAATTAGTAATGTTTGTGACACTCTTATTGACATATTAAAAATAAACTGGTGTGTCATCTACTCCACACAGATCAAAATTATCCCATCTCATTTTAAATATAAAGTTCTTGTTTGGCTTTCTACAAATGTTGTGAGTAAGTTTCTTCCTTCCTGCTGTTGGGTTAGCTGAGATCTGTGCTCTCAACCAAGAGTTGGTTACATTCTAGATAGGTTGAATGACATCAGTGCAAGTGGTAATACGAGGGTATTTAATGTTGCAAAAATAGTAAACACTGTAAAGTACATTCGTGGTGAGAGATGCCCTCAGTTTGCTAAGGATGGGAGCCCTTTCATCCTGCTTGGCTAAGGCAACTCATGTTACAAGGTGTGATTCACAAACACATCATCAGTGTGTTTGGAAGAAATGCTCCTCTTTCTGCCCATAACTTTTTAACATTATTTGCTTCCATTTTTGCTCAGATGCTTTTTCTAGTTACATGATTTCATAAACATGATCACTATCTACAAAAAGGCAGGCAGACTCCACAAGTAGGGTCTGATTTCTAAGTCTTGAATGGCTGGGAAAATCCTTCCCTGGGATTATCCTTCCTTGCTGGAAGCTGATGAACTAGGCTTTTCTCAGTGTGACATGGAAAAAACTCAAGATCCATGAGCTTCATTCCACTCCCTAGGACTGACCTTCACCAATGGCTCTCATAGGCTGACCTCCAGGAAACCACTGAGATTCTCTAGACTCAGTCACATGACCCAGAAACCTCTCCATTTGTCACAGAAGAGGGGAAAGGTTCATTAATAACCTTCTTGTGCCCAGAGTTATTTCCTGCCTAGCTAAATGCTGACATAATATTACCTCTAACAAATCCCTCCTGACATCATGGAGGGTCCTCAGTATGTATGATAGGAACCTGTATCGAGTGTAACAGAAAAACCACAAATCTATTTGAGTTCATTAAAGTATTCTTCCTAAAAAAAAAAATAAAAAAAAAATAATCACAAATATTGTGATTATTTAATCTCAAATCTTAATAATAAAAACATTATTATTAATAATAAAAACAAATTCTTGTGACTTGGTGTCACTCAGAATATGCCTCATACTGAATCCCAAATCTCCCTTAAAAAAAAATGTGAATTCATGTGACACCGTGTCAATGTGAATTTGCACAACTGCAAAGCAATTCATGTTGGCATCACTGAGTCAAAGAGGCTGGTGCTGCAAGCTCTCCTGGCAATCACACTCTCTCTTCCATACCAAGCCCCTAGTGAGGTTACTGGAAGCACCAAGACTGACCCTTCAGGAAAATCTTGGATAGATGGTCTTCAGTTTTATCCATTTAAATCTGCTTCTCCACTATTTCTTTAGACAAGCTACCAATTGTATTTGCTTTCTTAAACCTAGTTTGACTGCTACATCTCATATAAAAAGAATAATTTTGGTCTAAAATTTCAATTGTATATTCTCCAAAAGCCACATTTTGGTCACACTCACTTTCAGATACAGGCAGAACAAATTCATTGGCAAAAGCATTTCATGAACCTGTACCACATCTTTAGCATTCACAACACACAATCACAACCTGACAGCTATAAAATTTTCTCCCATGCAATTTAGATAAAAATATTCTCTTTACATGATGCAACACAGCCATAAATCTGCTTTAACTCATCTGCATGTTACACAAAAGGGTCCCAAAATATTTTATTGGTTGATAGTTTAAACACCAGCATCTCCTGCTGTCTTGCTGCTTTCAGGTTATTTTGTTCCTTGTAGTTTGGCCACCAGTGCCAGCAAGTGGGTAGCCAGCTTAGATTTAGAAGGTTCCTAGTGCACAGTATAGGGCCTTACCTGTATTTACTAGCATTTGAAGGTTAGCAAACAGTAAAATCAAGCCTGACATGGAGAAGACCTTTGGTGATCCTGCCCTATCATCTTTCAGAACCCTTAAAACATCAATGGCAATAAAGAGACTCTGAGAATGGGCTGCTATTCCGGTATCACAAGAAAATGCAAAGCACATTAGCACTGCTGTTGCTCTAGCATCCTCCCACCACCCCCATTTCCATACCACTTCCCTGCAAGAAGGACCCTGCTTGGGTATTTTACACAGATCAGTTCACAGGTAGGACACTCTCTACTCTTATTGTTTCTGCTTTTCAGAGAACTGCATGCTTGAAAAACAAACCAAACCATCAATAAAAGACTGTCTAATTGCCCAAAGCCATGGGTGTGCATTCTGCTGATGGCTCCTGTTTCACACACAGGTGTGATACCATCACACAAAGGCTTCCTGTCTGTACAGAGCATAAGCACCTCCTGGGAAAACAGGGTCCCCAAATCCACACAAATGTAGTAAGAAGAAAAATAAAGATGACTTACCCACATGGGTGATAACCGTAGTCAGTCGCTGGGTGAGCTCCTGATGTGACATCTCTTCTTCTTTTAACCAAAAAAGCATTTCACACAGGGAACTGCACAGCATCCAAAAAAAGATGCACCCGGAGTGGGAGGCTGCACACTCACTGCCTCGCTCGCACACAAAGCGAGGACCACTCCCACGGCACGGCCCTTCCAGCTCTCACATCTTCTGCCGGCTGCTCACCTCTTCCAATTTACTGCCGTCCATGTATGGACCTAGTAAAGCTCCTTCCAAAAGGGGATTTTACCTCCCTTGACAACAGGAAGGGGGCAGGAGGGGGGAATAATAAAGGAGAAAGAAGCAGGCGAACTGATTGCTTATGTCTTTTTTTCCCTCTTCTCCCGCGGATGAGGCAAAGCATAAAGAGACAAACCAGCAGGCAGATACCTTCCTCCAGGGAGACTTTTGGATGGTGATGCTGTGAGTAAGGGAAAAATCCTGGAGGTAGGAATGGCATCGGGAGGAGTGGAGCTGGCAGGAGAGCTGTAACAGCAGCAGCTGCTCTGCGAGAACAACCCGTCCGCAGCCTCCGGTGCTCCCCCTCGGCCCCTGGGGCACAGATGCCTTGCAGTTTGTCCCCAAATTAAACTCCCCGGTGTCTTCAGAGACCATCCTCCCCCCTCCTCGAAAAGCCCCTTCCCGGCAAACCGGGCTGCCGCATACATAGAGAGGGAGGGGGGCAGGGGACATTTTAGGGGTGTGGTGACCAGAGGCTTTGTTGCCCATCTGCATGGACAGAATCCTGGGGATCCTGTTGTGACTGTGACTACACGACCCTCTCCAGCAGCACGGGTACAAGAAGGGTGAATGAATTAGCCCTGAGTGCTGGGCAGGACTCACCTGCAGTTGTGGCCACAGAGCTCAGCTGTGCCTGTGGGCAGGCAGACGCTAGTGAACATCAGTGAACCAGTGCAGGTCTGTGGGGAGAAGCTGCCCCTAGATGCCAGGCACACAGCTGAACCTCGCACACATGTGTGGCTCCCACAGGGCAACTGGCTGCCGAGCTACTGGGAAACCTCACCAGCCCTCCCAGACACAGATCCCAGCTGGGATCTTAGAAAAGTAAGGCAGGTAGGAAAGTGAGAAAGGATAGGGCACAGCAAAGACTTTCACGTCCCTATTTCCCTCTTTGCACCTCCACCTTTGAAGCCTCCCTGAAGCTCCATAGAAGATAGTTCTAGAAACAGAGAAAAACGATTCTATCATTCTAAAATTTATCACACATCTAAAAATGAAGAAATAAAACAGAGATGGGTGAAGCTGCCTGCAAGATCTGCTCTATTCCCACAGAACAGATTCAGCTCTAATTCAGGTTTCCCTGCCATCTGTAGGATTTTGCTTGGGTCCATCCTTCCAGACATGCCAAAATACACGAGAACATATATATATAAAACTGGAGCTGCAAAATGCCTCTGTGGGCTCATTGGATCTTACAGCACAATTAGTGCATCAGTCCTGATGCTGCAAAAGGTTTTATCTACCTCTGTGATGGGAAAATCCTATAATCAGCTGGCTGACCTACAAGCCAGGCTGAGTATCTGTGCCATTGTCCTTATTTTTGGATGATTGACCAACTGTGCTGAGAGGTTTCTTTTGCACTTGTGTTGAGTTAGCTTAACAGCAAGTCTGGCTGAAAACAAGCGAGGAGGATGACGACGCCTGCCAAAATTTTGTGATTAAAGGAAGAGCTTTTTTTCCCCAAGATCTTTTTACTGCCCCTCTGGACAGTAAAGTTCAAACTGTAAAGACCTTGACTAATGTTAAAAGGATTCCCTCAGTGAGGGAAGAGATGCTATCGTCAGGGAAAAAAAAGAGCATATGGAAAGCAAACTGAAACCCAGACATAATTTCTGGAGGGGTCTGAAAGACATGAGATGGTTTACGTTGCACTTGGTGGGCCATGAATTGCAGGTAGGTACAGGGGACTAGAAAAGCAATCATGATTCTGGGCACTTAACAGATTTTTTTTTCTTACTTTTTTTTTCTTATCCTGCAGTCAGAGACACGGTATAATCCCATTCATAAATGAAATAAACTCCATTGAAAAGCAGCATAGAAGGCTTGCTCTCACTACTCCTACAGCAAGACTGTTCAAGAACATCAAGGATAACTAAAACCTTTATCTTATTCTAGATAAATTCATTCGCAGTTATTTTAAGACCAAATGCTCCCACACCAACATTGTTATTCAGCATCAGCAACTGTAGACACGTGTGCATTAGCTGTTTTAAGAAACCTTTTCTGTTACAATTTGTTTTTGCTATGTTTGCCTGCTTTCCAGTTTTTCACTATACCTTTAACTTTCTCTATACTTTCAACTTCACTATAAATTCAACTTTTGAACCTGCTTGGCCATTGTAATCTAATTCAGGAGACAGAAATTCATTCTCACAAGTTCACTGAAAATTAGCAAGGTGTACAATGCCTGAAAGAGGAGAGGATGTAGTAGTGACTAAATAATTATGTGTTGTAGCTGTTCCCTGCCCAGCCTGTACTATGGGGTGGATTGCACAGGATTCAGTTGGAGATGAGGGTTCTGTCCTATGATATGAGTTATAGTAAACAAAAGGGGAAGACTGGGGTTATTTTGATGGGAAGGTTTGGGCTGCAGAATGCAGCCATGGGGGTAGCAAACTTCTCTAGTTTTACCAGTCATGGGATGATTTATTTATACTTCCAAGATTCAGTGGTGTCTGAATTAAAAAAGGCTGCTGTTCACAGTGTGTATTGCCAGATGGAAAAGCCAAAGGGATTCAACCAAGTCAGACATACTAGAAAAGCACTGTTGATCACAGTTCAAGACCCAGGTTGAATGGGAAGAACAAGAACCTGGACTACAGAGATCTCTTGGAGACAGAGTGAAATGAAAGCTCTTTGCCTGTTACTTGAGGAATAACTCAAAGATGCTGAAGCAACTTAGTCTATTGCTGTGATGGTAACAATTTCCAGTGCCACAAATATTTGTGAAATTGAGCCAGCAGTTTTACTAAAAATACAGACCTCTTATCTGAAGGGTAAAAGCCCTTGCTGATACACGTTAGAGGTACAGAGGATGATAATTTAGATTTCAGTCATGAGCCAGGGTCTCGCCAGAAAGCAGGGCCAGGGGCAGTACATATGCCACAATTCCACTATTAAAATGATGGCCAACAGGCAAAAGAATTTTATTTCTTAATAGAGTGACAGCTTGATAAATTACCAGCCATTTATTAGATCCTGAATCAAACAGATGAGGCCAAAGCATTGTAAGCAATTTTAATAAACAGTAAACTGAAAACTGCAAACAAAAAAATGTTACAAGACTCTGTGGCCTGACCAGATGGAAAACAAAACTCTTGCAGCAAAAAATATGTAGTTTTATCTTTTCTTCTTTATTATCTTATGTAGCTATATATCTCTTTCTGGTGTCAATAAAATCAATTTAGTGAACTGAGACTGAGGGGTTAGTAAAGATCAAAATGAGATCTATCCATGAAACTAGCCTATCTTTTTCACATATTGATTATTTCTATCTTCCTAGTCTTACATAACCTTTATAGGCTCACCCATCTCTTAGTTTATCAGGAAAATATCCTTCCAGAATAAGATCACAACCTTGTGCTGTACAGGGTTGTGTCAGAAAAAAAGGGCAGGCTGATGGAATAACAGAGAAGTTTAAAATCCCTTTCCCAGTTTTCTTCTTCTGCAAACAAGCTAATCTGGTATCATACTTCTTCTTCCATTTATTTTTTGGGGTTTTTTTTGTGTCTATAGACTGTCTGATCCCTCTATCAAAGAGTTCTATTAGTCTCTGGGAAGAACTGTAATATTATTGGCACAGTCAGGAAAGGTAATTACACTGTCACCACTTCTGACAGCTTATAGGAGTACCTCAGAGCTGCAGACATGTCCATTGGTAGAAAAAAAAATGGTAAATGAGCCAGATACTTCTTTGATGTGTACCTACAAAGAAGGTACACAGTGGGCTGCTTCCTTTCTGTAACATTGGTCACACAGTAAAGGAAAATACCACTCCATATTTCAGATTTTCTTAATTTTGTTCTTTTTGGAGCACTTCACTCAACACTACTTTTGTTTAGCTGTTAAGAGAATCACAGTTCTAGTGCTTCTCTGGCTGTTCTTGGCTTTCCACTAGCCTCTGTCAGTTCCCGTGACAAATTTGGATTTCTGTGCCAAAAGTTGCATGTACACTTTTTCTCCTGCACACAGCTCTCCCACCAATGCTTAAGTCTCTGCCTTCAGGCTTAACCTCTTCCTAAACTTTGCAAAGCCTGACCTGCTTTGCCTCAAATGCTATTTAATCTACTTCACTTGAAAAGGACCACAGCTGCTTCTAATATCCACCCTGAAGGAAAAGAGGTGGCTGAAGATACTGGTTTGCAAAGCTCTCTGCTCCTCTCCTTTTCTTCCTTCCCCATCATAAACCTTGTTGTCATCATCACTTACATCTGCCATTTACTGTCTGTCCTCCAGAACAGCTGTTCTGACACAAATTGGGGCAGTACCCCATCTGTGAGTAGGACCATTAAATACCCTTAGGAAGGAAAGATGAAACAGGCTGCTTAAATACAGTCACAGAACCACAGAATCACAGAATGTTAGGGGTTGGAAGGGACCTAGAAGATCATCTAGTCCAACTCCCCTGCCTGAGCAGGATCACCTAGACCAAGTCACCCAGGATCAGATCCAGGAGGGTCTTGAGTGTCTCCAGAGAAGGAGACTCCACAACCTCCCTGGGCAGCCCATTCCAGAGCTCTGTCACCCTCCCTGGGAAAAAGTTTTTCCTTGTGTTTACCCTAAACCTCTTGTGCTCCAACCTGCTCCCGTTGCCTCTTGTCCTGTCATTGGATGACACTGACAAAAGTCTGGCTCCATCGTCTCTACACTCACCCTTAACATATTTATAGACATTGATGAGGTCCCCCCTCAGTCTCCTCCAGGCTAAAGAGCCCCAGCTCTCTCAGCCTCTCCTCGTAAGGGGGATGCTCCACTCCCTTAATCATGTTGGTAGCCCTGCACTGGACTCTCTCCAGTAAATCTTTTGTCAAGCTCCTCTCTTCCCCTCTCAGATTGCAATAATCTGCAGCTCATGGACTTTCTGAGCTTAACTTTGCATTTGCCTGATAGTATTTCATACTCTATTTATTCATTAATCTGTCTAGTTAATTTTTGAATCTGTTTAGAATTTTGACAGCCATAAGGTTTGGTAGCAACAAGATTTGTAATCTAAATATGCATTGTGTGAAGAAAAAACCCTACAACTTATTTTGATTTTAAATCTGAACCCTGATAGTTTCAGGCCTCTAGTTTCTTAATCTTGAGAATAATTGAGTAATTCCCTATTCACAGGATCCATCTTAGCCATGACTTTCCAATACAGTGATCATATCCTTCAGTCACTCTTGCCTGATCTGAATGTTGTCCTAGTTACTCTCTCTTAATAACAAAAAAAAACAAAAAACAAAAAACCAACAAAAAAAAACAAAAAAACCCAACAAAAAAAACCAAACCCAAAAACAAACAAACAAACAAAAAAAACCAACCACCAAACCACAAATTCATACCTTTTCATATGCTTGCCATCTCACTTTGAACCTTCTCTTGATTAGACAGCTTGGACAGCAAAAGATGCCAGTTTCTGTCTGCTCTGTGTTGCTTACATAATTCTGATGGAAGTCTTCCAATGCTGAGAGTCATTAGATAAATGCTGGCTGTTATACTTCTAAGAAAATCCATATTTGCCAATTCCCATTGTATTCAAATCTTTCAACACTTTCTACCATCTTTCCCCTTTTAAAACAAAGTCTGAATTTTTTGACAAAATGGTTGGACAGTGATTCTGTAATTTTTAGGGCCAGTTTGCTTCATAAACTCTATGCAGTTTATCTTAATGAAGCCACTTGTCCACTTCCAGTGTCATAAAAAAGCCTGAGCTCATCTCCCAGGAAGCATTAATGTCAACTGGCTGTAGGTCTACATTGATGGAGGCAGGGCAGTCCTCCAGGGCAGCAGGCAGAGTAACTTATAAAGACAGATGTCCTACCCCTAATAAATTCTTCTGCCCTGCTACTGTCCCTAACCCCTGACACATTGGTTTTCTACCAGATGAGCTCTTGAAGCCTCATTCTATGGTTGTACACCTGCAAACACTGGCTTAAGATAACTGGGAAGGAAAGGTACCAGGTTTCCCATTTAGGTCAGCTCAAGCTGCTAAAATAGTTCTGTGCCACTACAAGATGCAGGCTTCACCTCCCTGCCCATCCCAACACACACTCCCACTCCTACCTTCTGTCTGCTATAACAGTAGTGCAACGTATGGGATTTCACTGAGCTGCTGGATTTATCTGGACTAGTTGTGAAACTAGACCTGAGGACCTTGGAAAATCCTCAGGTTCAAGTGTGGCTGGAGAACTGAGAATGAAGAAGGTTATCTTCAACCAGTATCAGCAAGGATGTGTCTGTCACTGGGGTACTAGAGTTTTTAAACACACATCACAGGCTGTAGAGGTTTATAAATTAAAATAGTTGTAAATAGTCTTACATAAGAACAAATCCAGCATGTGCCAAATAATTAACATTTAGAAGCTAAAATGGCCTTTCTATGCCTTAGATTAGCAGTTTCTATGAGCCACATTTGAGGAGCACTGATGAGGCTGGTGAAACAGTCTGTGCCATAGCAAATGACAGAATCAAGCCAATCAGAGAACATCATCACTGTCTGAGTTTGATCTGTTGGACCTTAAGATAATTAATAAATACAATTCAATAGAATAGAGCAAGCATAATTTTCAGTCCTTGTATATCTGAGGGGGGGGAGAGAAAACCAGGGAGAAAAAGAGAGGAACTTGGGTTTTACTATTCCTTTCTGGGATTTTTAAATTTTTGTTAAGGAAATGAAACAAAAAGTTGTGTTACGAAGTTAAATTAATGTAGCAGACATCCAGAAGTTCCACTGCTGAACTCAACCTGAGGCTCATACATAGTTGATAAAATGTTCAAATGCCAGTTGTATTTGAAGTGACCCCATTGCAAAAAGTGGATCAGAGACCACCAAATAGAAAAAAAAAAAAAAAGCTGCAAAATGCAACACAGCTTTATACAGTCACAGAAAGCAAGCTAATCAGTTCTGCCTGCTTATACATCTTTACCATTTCTAAGTGCCATGACTTGGAAGTGCCAAATATAATCATAGTAGGGAAAAAAAGGCATTGCATTTTCATCTAGAACAAGACAACTTCATGTGGGCATTTCTTGCTGCTAAGGCTGCAATCTGGTTTTTATGCTTCAATAGCAGAATGCCAGATGAGAGGAAACAGCTTATTTAAAATTGCCTAGACAAGGATTACAGGCTTGTGTCACTGATAGAATGATGTATTTTCAGCCTAAATTCTTGCCTGCATCTCCTTTTCCAAAGGCCGTTGCCATAGAGACAATTTTCTTTCCACTCTTTTTACTTGCACAGGTTCTATTCTGGGTATTCACTACAGCGGCTGCTGCCCAGGCCACCCCCACTGTGCCTTGTGCCCAGGAGTAGCCAAGTAGTCAAGGGGGAATAGTAAGAGCTGAACATCTGCAAACACACAATATACAGCTGCTGGTAGCAGAATTGCTTCTGTTTTTTTACCCATAAAACTGTTAACTGGAAGGATAAGTTGTAGCTGCCCAGCACATGAAAACCCATGTGTGCATCACGACTGCCAAATCCACTAGAATGCCTCTTTGTCCTTTAAAAGGGAGCTGTGGCATGTCTTGTTGTTTGGGGTTTTTTGGTGTGTTTTTTTGGTGTGTTTTTTTGGTGTAATAATAATAATTATTATAATTATTATCATTATTATCATTATTATTATTACTTTT
>VYZU01042515.1:48752-73090 GCA_013401355.1 Ceyx cyanopectus
TTTTTTTTCCCTCCTGGCTTTGCTGTAAAGGTTACTAGAAGTAACGGGAAAACACAACAGATGCACTCGCCCTTCTCTGGAAGCTTCTGCCCAGACACCCCCCGGCCTGCACACCTGGGGGAGCTGCTCGCACGGCAACGGCGAACTCCGGAGCAGGGCTGAGCGGCCACGGCCGCGATCATCACCGGCAGCACGACACGACAGGGTTGGGACACGCTTCCGTGGGTGTCACTTCAGTAGACTCTCCCCAAATACACACCTCAGAGGCAGGCGCGGGAAGCGCCGCCGCAATGGCTGCCACCTCCCGCCGGGAGCGGCCCCTCCTCCGCTTACCGTCGGTGCTGCTTTCGTACATTTGTACAGCGCTTTATTTTATTTAATTTTTATTTATTTCTCCTCTTTTTGGGGAAGGAGCACCGAGGAGGAACAAGGAGAGGTCGCCACCCGCCCAGCCTCTGAAGGGAGCCACTGCCTATCAGGCGCAGCCCAGGGTGCCCCCCCCACCCGGGTGCCCCCCCCACCCGCAGCCTGCTCACAGCCCTTCCGCCGGCTCCAGCAGCCGGAGCACGCGCAGCGCTGTTAGTGGGCGCCGCGCGGCGCTTGTCTCCAGCGCGCTACGTCAGCTCCCGCCCCGCCGCGCTGCCGAGCGCTGTGGTTGGCGCTAGGCGGGCGGAAGCGGCTTCGGCCCCGGCGGGTTGGCGGGAAGAGCTGACGGGGCCTGGGCGGCTTGTGGTGCCGTAGGGTCGCGTGTTGTGGGACCGGGCTCGGTCTAGCGGCTGGGCAGAGCCGGGAGGCTGTAGGGTGAAGGGGGTGCTCAGGTCGGGGTCGGTCCGGTCCAGCCCAGCCGGAGCCATGCAAGCCTTCCTCAAAGGCCCGTCTTCCATCAGCAGCAAGCCTCCTTCTGCCAAGGAGAAGGGCGCGGCCGGCGCAGCGGGGAGCAGCGGGGAGGGCAAGAGGCTCAAACCTATCCCCTGGGTGGAGAAATAGTAAGGGCTTTTCTGGGGCAGTGGGCTCGCTGCCGGGGGGGGGAGAAGGGGAGGGAGGTGCGCGGAAGAGAGAATGGGTGTACAGTAGAGGAGACTGCAGCTGTAGGTACCGTTTGCTTTACCCTTCTTTGGTATGGGGGGAACCAGCACTGTGAGCTACTGTCAGAGCCCTTTGTTGGTGTTATTGGGCAGCAAACGCCTCCATTGCCGACATCAAGTGGTGAAGTTTTGCTGCGGTGGCTTTGTGCAGAAGTGCATTAAATGTTTTGTATTTGAGAAGCCTTTATAAGCTCAAAAAGGTAAAATATTGCAGTCTGCAGTATACTTCTATTTCTAAAAATACTTCGAGCAGGTGGTTACAATAGAAATAGGCAGCTTCCTGAGGAGTTAGATCACTTCAGTAACACAGACCAGAGGCATTAGAACAGTTTTTCTGTTATGATTTTGACCTCAACTAAAAAATTAGTTGTAATTCTTCAATACATGATATAGTCAGAAAGGGAAATGTAGTTTTTCTCAATTTCATTTTTCTTCTGAAACTTTGTCAGCTAATAAACTGCATTTAATGTCTTTTTTTTTAGTCGCCCCAAAAATGTAGGTGAAGTTGCCTTCCAGGATGAAGTTGTCGCTGTGCTGAAAAAGTCCTTGGAAGGTGCTGATGTGAGTGTAATGGCAACATCTACCCTATCTGTATGCTTAGCAGAAACATTAGCAAGTGGTAACAAAACTTCTCTTTTCTAATCGAATAATAATCATTTTTATAATGGTACTTTACAAAGAAGCTAAGTGGCTTCCTCACAATATGTTTTGTAATATGTGTAAACTTTGTGATGTTTCCATCCTTCTAAACATTTCAGCTCTGTGATACAGTTTAGAATTTTTCTGGGAAAGCTCAGTTGGTGAACTTTTTTTAATAACTTCAAATTTTGAAAGGATTTTGTTGTCTCTGTGCTGCAGTTTAGGCAGTTCTTTTGGCATTAGTGTTTCAGAGGGATGGGGAAGTTCTTTCATAGAAAAGTCTGGATTGACAGATGTTTGTTCCTAAACATTTCTAGTGATTTATTGGTGCTTCTATGAAACTGGTAAATATTAAGATACTGTTTGCTGTTGAAGGAGTTTTAAGTGATAAATGCCAGCTCTGCTACTTAAATAGTGATACCCAAACTTTTGGGTAAATCTCTTTGGCTCTAAATAGCTAAGTATGACAATTGCACTGACTTCACTGCTGTGTTGGCATCTGTGACCTAAGAATAGGTCACAGAGCATTTTCAGTTGCTTTTGTTTACACTAGCATTTACTTCTGTGTAAAAACTTAGTAAATGTTCAGTAGGAAGGATGTCTGTTTCCCCCAAGCCAGGCAGTGGGGAGCTGGAGGGACTGAAGGGAGTGGATGGCCGACAGATGGCTGCAGTTTTTTGCCAATCTGGACAATTCTTTCCTTTGCACATGCATTTGTTTTGCTCCATGTTTCACCTAGAATGGTCATTCCTGTTCTCCAGAAGGGTTTCACTTTTCATGGACTACTAATCCCCGCTGAAGTGGTTAGTAAGGGTGTTCTGAAAATGCCACGTGTGATGTGGCAATCTGCTCACCAAGAAAGAGCTAAATGAAACAATTTGGAGCTTTTGGAGTTTTATGCAAGAAGCGTTTCACATGTAGTGTGCTCTGATGTGCACCACACACAGGTAGTCCTTGTTATTTGAAAATTGTATCTTAATTTGCTCTGTAATTTGTATCTTTACTAATGTTAGTCTTTTTCAATATGAAAAATATTTAAACAGAGCTTGCAAAAGGAGAAGTACCTTATTTGTTTGAATGTAGGGAGTTAAAATGAAGCTGGTATGACAGAACTGGGAAAGGTTTGTTTAATTTCTTTCTTTAGTTCATGTCTCCAGATTCAATTTATTTTGAAAATGCTGTTGTGTTGTAGCCAGGTAATGTACACATAGGAATCTGGGTTTCAGCAGCAGTGCTGCTATATTACAGTATTTGTACAGTTGAGGTCATTGGTAAGGAACTATTAACAGCTAAGGAGAAATGAGATGCTGCCACCTATTCAGTCTGGACACAGGAGTCGTGTAACATCACTGAGGTGATGGGTTGTGAGGTTCTATTTTGAGCAACAGCTATTTAAAACCAAATAGCCTTGGGACCAGCATGTTTCTGGGATTATGCACCTCATACACTTGTGCTGACTTTTTGCCTCCTGAGTTGAAAAAAAAAATATAACTTCTGCTTATGGTTAAGAGGCTTCATATTTTGCCATAACTACCCAAACTCAGCAAGGCATTTGAGAACAAAATCATGCAAGTACTTTAAAATACTCGATGCTTTTAAATTTTGGATGTTTTTATTAGCTCTTGAAAGGACTTGTTCTGTGAAAAAAGCAAAAGTATAATTTAAACTCTGAGGTGATTGGTGATTTGAAGATATGTTGTGGTCAAAGAAACAGTTGTGACAACGCTGTAGGTTTGTGTAATGTGCTTTATTTAAACCTTTGTGTTGAAAATGAAGAGCCAGTCCTTTGTTGACCTGCCTTTGTGGGCCTTGGTTTGGAAGCTGCTAAATGGAGCAGGACTTTAAGTGCCTGATAGATCTCCATCTGTAATAGCAATAAACTAGGGAGACACTTGATGTGTTGTTTTTTGCAGAGAAAGTGACAAGTGTCATAGTATTCTTTAATGTTCATTTACTTGATGGTATCTTCATGACTGAAAAGAGAGGTGTAGGATTTTAATTACAGGTTTACATATCCACTTGTACTGAAACTTCTAGAAAAGGAGTTGGGGTTTGCACTACATGTGGTGACTTTCCCACCAGTAGGGTGATGGCTGCAGGTATCCTGCTTACCCCTGGCAAGTGTGGAAAAATGGATAACCAGATCAGGTTGCAGTCTGTTTAAAAATACTGCCAGAGTTACATAAAGGGTTAGTCTGTGCTTGGTGAAAAAGTAGTGTAAATACTGGTGATAACTTCAGTGAGAAACAAGCGTAAATAAGGTTGAAACAGTAACAGTAGGGAAGTATGGATTTAATGAAATTAGGAAACAGATTCTTAAAACTTCTTACCTGCTAATGCTTGTTTTGAGAACTAGTAGCGTGTGAATTAGCACAGAGGCATGAAATTATGCATCTCCACAAAAACATCAACCCTTGCAGTGTGCTCTAAGCTAACATGGGCATTGGTGAATTTTAATCTGTCATTCTGTAAACATTTCTCTCCCTGGAGCTTTCCTGAAAGATATAGTGGATGATAACATTGTGGTATCTAATTAAACTGGAAAAAAACCCCACATTTGTTACTAGTAACTACTGTTTACTTTTTAGTAACTAGGGAAACAAGCAATAAATGATTGGCAGAAAGAGCAGGCAAAACTTGAAATGTATTTATTTACCAGAAAATTATTATTTACATTCTTCTATCTGTTCTTTTCCACTATATACACAGTTGAATCTGTTCTGTGTCTTATTTTAGCTGTTAAAATGGGATGGTTGTTACCAAACTGGTCTGTGTCTATTTAATTTTTCAACTGTGGATTGTGTACTCCTGCATTTTTACTCTGCTCTTTGGATGTCTTTGGTTTTGCTGTTCTCGTTCTGTCTGCATTGCTTGCTATATTCAGCATAAAATTATCTAATCTAATTTTAGTTGACTCTTTAAATATAGAACATTTATTAAGGGCTGCAAATGAAGTCAGACTGAGAGATTTGTCTTTTTGCTATCAAGCAGAGGGGACTTCTGGATTCTTGTTGTAAGGCTGTAGAACTGGAACATCCCCTACTGTTAAAGGCCAGTTTTAAAGTGCAGCCTGGTAATTTGTAAGAGGGATTGCTTGACAGAGTAAGAAAGCTATCACACTATGATAATTAGAAAGCTTATTGATATAAGCCAAAACTTAGTCATGGCTAACTTAGCATAAACCAAATCTGTGTAACTTTGTCCATGTATTGCTTTGATATATTTATGGAGATCCCTCATGTTTCCTCTCAGCTTTTGTTTTTTGAGCTAACTAAATCAAACTTTTTTTTTTTTTTNTTTTTTTTGGTTAAAAAAAAAAAATTTTTTTTTTTTTTTTTTTTTTTAAATGTTGCTTTTCATAAGATAGGCTCTTCACTCCTTTATTCACCTTTTTCAGTTTGGATTCATCATGCTTGGCATGGAATGACCTGAACTGTGTGGAAATTTCCTAATGAAGTCATATTAGCCCCATGTTAAGTAATTTTCAGTCTGTAGGGAAGGTGCACATCCTAGGACCACCATTTTACACAGGCTCCTACTGGGACTCTGACTGACAGGCAAAACAAAACCATTTTTTATTTTATTCCACCTGATGAATTCCAGATATCTAGCAGATAGTTATATTCTCAAATGGTGAGATTTTGTGCTTTGTGCTGCTAAATGCCATCCTGTAATTACTGCAGTCTTTGCTGTGCTGCTTTTATCTTCCTGTGTCAGCATATTTCTTTAACGCGTTCCTATTATGCCTTCTGAAGTTATTAATTAAATTATTTGAAAGATCAGTTATCCTAATCTCTTTAAGAAATGCCACTGGTCTCCTCTTCTGAAAAATCCTTGGGTGGCTTTAGGAAGGTGCTGGCACTTGTGCATTTCAGTCAGCCCTGGCAGCCACCCCTGTGGTTACTGCTGGGCAATGTCTGCTCTGCATCCACTGCAGTATAGTGCAGGCACTCCCAGCCAACCTTGTTCTTGCTGCAGTGGAGTTAATGGCAGCACAGCGTTCTCAGCACGGCTTGAAAAGCCGTCTGTGGAGCTGAGAAAGCGAGGGATAGTTAACCCATGACAGATTTTGTCACAGCTGCACTGCTGGTATGGTCCAGGCTGTTTGAAGGGCATCCTTGGATAAATTTGTGTGTCACTGCAGTCATAGCAGTAATTTCTGTAGGCTTCTGATCTCAGACATGACCTGGAGGGAATATATGAAAAAAACCCAACAATTTGACGTATCAGTTTTGATAGAATATGTGATGGTGCCACCAAATAATAGCCTATTCATACCATGTTGATTGTCCTCCTTTAGGGCACTATGTGGAAAGACCTAAAAGTGAAAGACTTGATATTATTTACCAGAAAGGAGTAGATAGTTTCAGTTCCATTAGATGCTCAGATTTTCAGTGGGTTTACCCATATGTGGTTTGTTTTGTTTATTTGCTTTCCTTAAAAATGGTGCCTTGCTGTTGCAGCTTCCCAATCTGTTGTTCTATGGCCCACCTGGAACTGGAAAGACTTCCACTATTTTAGCAGCTGCTAGAGAACTCTATGGGTAAGCTGGAATCAAGTTGCTTGGTGTAATCAACTATCACATGTCATCTAATCATGTGGCAGAGTGACTCTGGTCACTCTCTGTTCTTATGTGGCTTATAAGGTCTTTTTCAGGAGTATCTTCACATTCTAATTTGGCACATGAGATTTCTTTCTCTATTGTCCTGGCACAAGTAATTGATTTCTTATACCAATATGGACTTGCAACACTGGAACCTCACAGCTGTGTAATCCTATAGCAAATTATATGAGAAGAAACAGCTTGCATATGCCTTACTGAACTTTGTAAAGAAATTCCATTTTTAATAGTATATTCAGTACGTTTTTAGCTGCACATAGATCTCAAAGTACTTCTTAAAATGTCTGAATTATAATGTTTCCATCACACACCACTGAATTGTGTCTGGAAGTAATATTGGGAGTTAGAATAGAATTCATCCATGTGTACATTCACTCACTTTTAACACTTGGGACTTTTTGAGTAGTGATTTCTGACCCATAAGCAAGAAATTGATGAGAAAGTGATTTGAGATAATTACCAAATCTAATATTGACTTTAGTACCTCCCCCCCTTAACATAATCTTTACTTTTTGGCTCATGTTTTTTTGGAGAGAACCACTTTTAATTTAATAGTAGTAAAACAACTCCACATTGTCTGTCCATTTGCATTCTCAGAACTTAAAATCTACTATGTCCATTTTTATTGATCAGAGATGCTGCTGTATAGTACTGCTGCTAGACCACCTGGACTATACTACCTAGATAGTTCTTTCTGGTAGTATTGCAATGGCAGAACACTACCAGTGACTGTCTCTGGGCATTTTACTTGTTCTTCCACATTGCTCACAGCATACAAGTAGAAAGGCATATAATAATACAATGCTCTGAACTTGTAACACCAACTTCCTACTTTTTTATGCCTGGATAGTAGATGTAATTTTACATTTCGTTTTTTTCTGCAACCTGGGAGGCAATTATAAAAACAGCTGATGGAAATTTATACCTAACAGTTAATGATCTCAACTGAACTGTCTTTTAACAAAGTATGTTATTTAGTAATGCTGGCAAAAGTAATACCTGCTGTTCAAAAAGGCCAGAAGGATTGTTGATATACTTTACAAAGTATCATTGCAAGAGTTCACAGAATCACAGAAATTAGGGGCTGGAAGGGACCTAGAAGATCATCTAGTCCAACCCCCCTGCCTCAGCAGGATCACCTAGACCAAGTCACCCAGGAACAGATCCAGGCAGGTCTTAAGTGTCTCCAGAGATGGAGACTCCACAACCCCCCTGGGCAGCCTGTTCCAGAGCTCTGTTGCCCTCACTGAGAAAAAGTTCTTTCTTGTGTTGAGCCTAAACCTCTTGTGCTCTAGCTTGCACCCATTGCCTCTCATCCTGTCATTGGACGACACTGAGAAAAGTCTGGCTCCATCCTCTCTACACTCACCCTTAACATATTTATAAACATTAATGAGGTCTCCCCTCAGTCTCCTCTTCTCCAGGCTAAAGAGCCCCAACTCTCTCAGCCTCTCCTCATAAGGGAGATGCTCCACTCCCCTAATCATCTTGGTGGCCTGCGTTGGACTCTCTCCAGCAAATCTCTATCTTTTTTGAACTGGGGTGTCCAAAACTGGACACAGTACTCGAGGTGGGGTCTCACCAGTGCAGAGTAGAGGGGGAGGAGAACCTCTCTTGACCTTAGTTAGCAGCTAACACGTTGTAATAAAAACTTTGCAGGCCTGAATTACTCCGGCAAAGGGTCCTTGAGTTAAACGCTTCTGATGAGCGTGGAATACAAGTGATTCGGGAAAAAGTAAAGGCGTTTGCTCAGCTAACTGCATCTGGCAGCCGTTCAGAGTAAGTACTGATCAAACCCCTGTTGCTTAGGACAAAGTATGCGGTTGGTTTTGTTTAGCTTAACTTTATAAATATACATTAGAATTATTATTAGCCCAGCTCAGAAGTTTGCAGCACACACAATGATTTGGCTAATCTTTGACTTCCTATAATTTCATGTTGAGAGTTTGAATACCTGAGAGGAACTTTTACTATTGCTATTTTACTATTGAGAGAGGGAAAACCCCAGAAGATGCAGCCTTTTGAATCTGGTAACATGTTGTTGCCTATGCTGATGTTGTCCAACTACCATGGAAGAGCTTCTTTGGGAAACTGTGGTACCTCTGCAGCATCTCATACGAGATGGGTGCTAGTTACAAGATGCTGTCTCGTCCCATGCAGTGGACAACGAGGTAGATGAATCTTTGTGATCCTCTGACAGAGGCTGTCCCTGCAGCCCCCAGGGCGGCAGAGTCACAACTATGACTCCGAGGAGCAATAACAAAACAATTTATTAATTCTCCCTAATAAAACAAGCAAGAAATGCTGTGGATAAAGGTGTTATTTTCATAGGCAATTGTTTCATGGTGCGACTAAATTCTGAGGAGAAGGAATAGTTATTAGAAAAGAGGAAAAGAGAGGGGGAGTGAGAGACTGAGGAAGAGAGAGAAAGAAAAGGTTTTTGTCACCTGTGGATCCAGCGAGGTCTCACTGGATCGGTCCAAGTCTTCAGTTCTTCAGTGGTGGGTGCACCCCAATCAATATTTTTCTGTCCCTGTTATGCCTTTGAGATATCTGGGTGGCATTCCCAACTTCCATAGGAAGTGGTGTTGATTTGCATGAACCTGGAGTAGGGTGGCACCTGCCATCCACCTCCCCCACGGCACAATCAGCAGAAGCACTTAACTGAAGAAAAGACAGAGTTACACTTGGGCAGAACTCGGCTCTTCCTTTTGTTAAAACCTATCTGCAAGGAGCCAAAGCAATCAACGCTTTTTGCCTTCCAGACAGGACTTTCCAGATCTTATCATGACACAAGGTTTGAGGCACACAATAGCCAAGCTCTTACAGATGCTAACAAGATTCCGGTGTTAGTTGGTGAGAACCCTTGTGTAGGTGAAGCCATATGTGTGGAAAAAAACAGATGGTAAAAAGTAACAGGAAGAAACCGTGTGCCAGGACTAACTGGCAAGAAGTGGTCTTGTGTACTGAAATTAGTTACTTGCAGTGTTTTTTGAAGTTCAAGGAACCAGGAAGCCTGTAAAAAGGAGAGCTGTATTAGCTCTTAAGAAGCAAAGCAAGAGTATGGTTTTTTTTTTAGTTGACTTGAGCAGTATTCAAGTGTTGGGTTTTTTATGGGAACTCAGTCCCTCCCTCCTGTATTACACATAGCAGACCTTTATCTAAAAATAGTCCAAAAAGATTGAACCTCTGAATAGGTTCTATTTATTGAGTATAAAATAAGCAAAATAAGTCTTGCTGTTTGCAGTGATTTTTGCCTTGCCCTCTACCTTGACTTGGTCCATCATTGCATGTCTCTGGATAATAGATTTCTTCTGTTTTAGTGGTAAAATTTGTCCTCCTTTTAAAATTGTAATCCTGGATGAAGCAGACTCAATGACTTCAGCAGCCCAGGCAGCCTTAAGACGCACAATGGAAAAAGAATCAAAAACAACACGTTTCTGCCTTATTTGTAACTACATCAGCAGGTATGTGTGGAATTTGTTGTTTATTTGGACTTGTTGCCCTTCCTGTTCCATAGTGGCCTTCCCCTCCACTGAGAGGTTGCTATCTAGTTTTCAGTTAATAGAGGTGTAACTATGTGAATGTAAGACTGAAGACAATGTTAAGGTTTCAACCTTTTTTTTTTTTTTTTCACAGTGTTGCAGTTTTGGGGTTATGTTCCTCTTCTCTGCCCTGATATCTTTGTATGAATTTGACCCATGCATTCACTTACCAAACACCTTCCTTTCTTTCAGAATAATTGAACCTTTAACATCTCGATGCTCCAAATTTCGCTTCAAGCCTTTGTCGGACAAAATCCAACAGCAGAGGCTATTGGACATTTCTGAGAAGGAACATGTGAAAATCAGTAGTGAGGTAACTTCATGGTTGCTATGTAATTTTACTCCTTAATTCAGTGCATAACGGCGTTGCAGTGAAAGGGGCTAAGTCAGCATACTGTTCCAGACATCTCAATTCTATTAAATACAATATAAACATTAATTTAGATATTATTCTCCTTACATAGATGGAATGAATTTTAAGACTCTTCCTAAAACCAAAGAAAAACTGTAGGGCTTTTTGTTCTGTGCTAAGTATACTTGCAATAAACTGTGCTTCATTCTAAAATTGCCAGCAAACATTTATAATGGTAGAGAGGTTGCTTTGTAACTTGTGTCCATGACTGTCTGAGACTATCTGCCTTAGGCACTACTTGATGTTTTGAAATCAATGTGCTGGGCAAGTGTACTGGAGTTTCATTCACAGTGAACACCTAATTTGGCACTTTCTGACATTTTTCAGGCGGTGTCTTACCTTGTTAAAGTGTCAGAGGGGGACTTAAGAAAAGCCATAACTTTTCTTCAGAGTGCCACTCGCCTGATGGGTGGGAGGGAGATCACAGAGAAGATACTCACTGAAATTGCTGGGGTAAGATTTGCTTTACAGTTTCTTCTGTAATTGGTCTGAAAAGCATTTGTGTAGTAAGTCTACTTGCTACCTGTATCTGCCTTTGCTCAAAGTTCGATTAAAAAATCGGTTTATACCCATTAACATTCCAGTATGGCACCGATACACTATCCACCTGCCTGATTCTGTACATGTTACAAAGAAAGTTTCTAACTACTTATTTTCTAAGTCAAGGAAAATTGTAAAATAGTCTTATAATTCATACTGAAGTTGAAATATTCTGTCCATGAATACAAATTGTATTCCCTTTTGGAGGACTGTAGACTAGAACATCTTTTTGGTGCTTTTATATCTGTGTATTTAAGTATAGATCATTGCAAAATATGATTTGGGAACACCACAGGGGAGTGACTTTAGCAGCACATTTTCAAGTTAACTCTCACAGTGACAGTGTCCCTTCAGGGATCTGTGTACATTTTGCTTTTTAACAAAACATCAACGATTCCTTCTAGAAGGACATAGATAATACCAGCCAAGTAGGAGAAACCTGGGAGAAAATGGACTTAGTAAAACTTATTTGAAGATGTTGCTAAAGCAGCAAAATACCCCCTAAAGCAAGAGATGTGAGATTAAGAGTTGAAGAGCTGAAAAGCAAATGGGCTTTAATAGACCCTGAAGGACACACTTCACTTCCCTTGAAGGTGTTACCATCATAATGAATTGTAAGGGTTTGTAAGCTTTTCACTTTGATGGAACCAGAGGCAATTGCTACTATGCATGTTTTACAGAACAGTTTTAAACAATTGTCTTAGTGAATTAGTTCAGGTTTTGTGGATCTTGCTATAGAAGAGAGCTGTATTTCACTTACAGATAATCTGTAAATCACAGCTTCTAAGAAACCTGGTAGAAGTTGACTGTAATGATAGGAAAGAGAAGCGTGAAATTACATTATTGAATTGTGCTTGCTTAAACCAAAGGAATTAATCTTTCCATCTTATAAAGACTTCAAGTTCTTCATCACACTGGAGTGTCCCTAGTACAAAGGATTAATAATGAAGATTTGAAACCAAACTGTCCAGACACTCAACTGACAGGAATGACAATGAGTAGAGGGCAGAATGTGGGCAGTGCCTCCCCGCTCAGAGCTAAATAATGGCAGCTGTCAACTTTTTTTCTTCTGATGTATTGTCTGATCCTGTTGCATTGGGCTTTTTTTTTCATGTCTCTGGTGCATCACTGGAGAGAAAACAGATTTGCTGTTTTGCTTATGTGTAGAATGGTACAGAAAGCACTGGCTGATCTAATTGTTGAAGTAGGTCCTCTACTACTTAGTCACTGTCCTGAATAAGCAATTCTGTGTTGGATTTATGAAGGTGACTTTGACAGCTCAGTATCATTACATAGTTTTAATTTTAATATCACCAGTATATGACAAATATTACTGTCTAGCTCTCACTCTTAAAATTTAGCCAGTCTGTCCTCTATACTTGGTTGAAAGTGGTTGGGTGTGTAGAGGAATGAAATGTTAAAATAGCCCCCTTCATAAACAGTTTGTATCTGTAACTGTACTTAAATTTTAAGTTTACAAAGTTGAAATTAAGAAATGTAACTTGTTGTTACAGGTCATTCCTAAAGAAACAATTGAGGAGTTGCTCTCTGTCTGCCAGAGTGGTTCATTTGAGAAACTGGAAACACTGGCGAAGGTAGGGTCCTCTTAGTGCTCTAGCCTGTTTATTTTTCTCATTCACTGCCCTCTGAATCCTTTGTTGCTGGGCTGAATTAGGCAGAGTAGGAATTCCTAGTGAGACACTTGGCTCAGGCCTTTAGAACTCTCTTTAGAGGACGGGACTAGTCTGTGAACCAGTATTCTTTTTCATTGCACACATGTTATGTTAGATGAGAAGTACCTGGGTAAAGCTGTAATGAGTCTTCAGTTTTAACATATTTCACATTAATCTTACAGTACATTAGTGATTACATTTGTCTTGCAAACTCCAGTAACTTAAAATAGATCTTGTGGGAGAAGGCAGAAGCTACTGGTTTGTAGAGGTGAGCTTATTTTATTTAATACAGAAAAGGTTCTTGTGTTTTGAAGAATAGGAAATTCCTAGTCTCATGGGATTAAAGGACGCTCAGACAGTCTTGAGCTGGATTTTAAATCTGGGAGTTGTAGCTGACGGAAGGGAGGATGCCATAGTGCCATTCTCCCTTACACTGAAATGTTCCATGCCTGTGTGGAAAAAAACCCAAAACAGTATTGGTCAGACCCCTGCTTTCCACTTGGCTGAGCCTGTTTGGATAGTTTTGGCAGGATCTCTGGTTTTGAGTCTAGATTTATTCTCCTGGAAAGTTGTGGCAGATCGTAGAACCGTTGCAGGAGGATTTGTGTTGTCGCAGTTAGCGTGGTGTCCAAAATCGTGTTGGTTTGCTGGGTTTCTAACTGGTTACTACTCATTATGTTGCCATGGGTTTTATTTAAAAAGGTTGGGCCTTAAATATTTCTGTATGCCTGAGGCTATCAGCTACCATATGAAGAAAATAAATCACAGTAGGTGGCACTTTAAAATGTGAAGGCTGTGAAACAGCCACATGATGCTGTGAATGCTAAGCTCACCTAATTTTAGAATAATATTGGACAGGTTCAGTGGAGGTTTGGAAGTTGTTAAATGCTTAAAATGTCTCTAGTTCATGAAATCCCCAAGATGTAAGTTGTCAGAAGGTGGAAGACTATTTGGGCACAATTGTTGCTATATGCCTGCCATGCTCTTGCAGTCTTCCCTAGGTACTCACTTGTGTGTCACTGTCAGGTGGGATGCTGGACTGTATAAAAACCACTGACATCCTCTACAAATAAGAAGTTCTGTAATAAATTTCTAAATAAATTCTAATAAATGTAATAAATCTTAGTTCAGACAAAAATGGTCAGATTTTCTTTCTTTGTGGTGTTTCAGATACTGAATTATTCTGCCTCTCTCTCTGCCACAGAATCTCATAAATGAAGGGTATGCTGTTGCTCAGCTAGTGAACCAGCTGCACGATGCTGTTGTTGAGAGCAAAGATTTCAGTGACAAGCAGAAATCTGTCATCGTTGAGAAACTTGCAGTAAGTCTGCAGCTGAGTTAAAAAAACCAATGCGTTCATCTCTACTGATTATTGATGCACTCTCCCAGGAAGTATACATAATGAGTTATTTTTAGTTCTGAATGTTTCTTGGCAGAACCTGAACTTTTGCCCTCAGAAATCTCATACGGAAGTGAAATCCAGTTATGGGAGTTTATAGCCCTATTGCATTGTTCTAATGGGACTTGAGCAAGGGTCTTGTGATGTTTTAATATTAAGGTGGGAGGTAAAATTAAGTCAGCACTTAAAATGTTATGAGATGCAAAATGCAAGTTTTAGTTCTGGTGTGCAAAAATGCCTTTTTGAAAAAGTCAATTAACTAGCTAAATTTTGACAAGACAGCAGTAGTGGAGGTTTTGCTAAATTCACTGAAGGGTGGCTTGCAGATTGTTGCTCCTGGCAGTTAGCTGCAGAACAACTGGTCGGTGTCTTCCCTTCCTGTATAGGAACTGTCTCCTCTTGGCTACCTCAAGAAGCTAAGACTGGAGAGGTCATTTTTCCAAGTTTGGTGTGATGGGTATGGGACATGTGGCTGCTGGAGAAGTTGTTGCCAATGATGTAGTGACCAACTTTATCATGGCATTCTCCATTGTGACCTAAGGGACAGCTGTTGTAAGCATCACTTCTAAAAAGGCTCTACCTTCTCCTTTCTGTTTGCAGGAAGTAGACAGATGCCTGGCAGATGGTGCTGATGAGTACTTGCAGCTGATGAGTCTCTGTGCCCTGGTGATGCAGCAGCTAACACAGAACACTTGACTCCTCCAGCTGGCAGCAGAGGCATTTTGTGGAGAACCTTGTAGCTATTTGTACTGGTTTTTGCAATAAAAGGACTGCTCAGCAGCTGGAAAAACTAACTCTGAAGTATTTAATTCTAGTTGCTATTTTTTCACACTAGGCTAAAGGGAGCTCTGGCTGCTGAGGGGCCAGTAATGCTCCCCCTTTACACTCCAGTGTTGTGCACATAGAAAAGTGAAGACACTGAAGATGAGCACATACATGCCACTGGTGACCAGCAGCAGCTAATAGATGAGTTCAACTCATTGTTGGTTTTCAAAGTACTGACTTGGCCCCAGGATCATGTCTTTACTGAACACAGTGGTGCAGGCTAAAGCTAGCTCCTGAGGGAACCATGTCCCATGTCACCTTGACCTTGTCTTGCACCCCTTAGTATTAAAGGCTGTGAAAATAATTTTCTGGAAATTAGTGCACCTCTATCACATGCAAGCTACACAAGAAAAAAAAAAAAGCGAGGGACAGGTGATGTTCTATAGAAGTTGCTTGTTTTCCCTTGCTCACAAAACCAGTTCTTAAAGCTGTTGTCTATGTGAAAGTACACAGGGTGGTGTTTATGTATATTGGTCTTGGATCCCCTGGATCTGGCCCTCTCATACTCTTTTAACTGAAGTCCCTGCACTGCCTCACTCAATGCAGCAAATGCCTCAGGTGGCAGCAAGCACGATAATGCAGAAGAGGGTTTTTAATCAAGTCTGTACTGATTATTAACTATTAACCCAGCTCTTTTCTAGTCTGATGAAAGGGTAATGCAGCCCATGTACTAGGTCAACACTGGGACATAGCCCCTGGCACTTGAAGCTCACCCTTTAATCATCCAAGATACTGAACAGCCCCTGCAATTACTGCCAGCCAGGAACCACCTAGAAGCCTATCACTGATGTGTCCCTGTTTTGGGACACAAGAGCACAAACATGCTCAAACCAACTGACACTGTGACCTTTCCTACTTCAGGGGGGAGCTCCCACCCCTGGGCTAGGTTAGAAGGAGCTATTGTTACCTTCCCCTAGAAGGAAGGCAACCCTCTAACCAAGAAGCAACTATTTACGATTTTAAGTGAATATAGAAGTATTTTATTGAACATTCAAACTTCATTAAGACATGTGCAATATGGCAAATTTAACTGGGTTTTACCCTAACTAAGACAATAGTATGATTGCTTGCTTGCTGGGGCTTAGCAACAGGGTCCAGATCACACTTACCACTAATTAAATACTTTATTGAATAAATACGTATGAAACAAAAAATGCATTTTAATGCTCTTATAAAAGTTTAGACATTTTGAAAGGCCTTTCCAATTCGATCTGAAGTGTAAGTACATACAATAAAGGAAGGTAGGCTAGTTTAACATAATTGGCTGACTTTATACAGCACTTATATCTTTTAGTCCATAAGTAAATTATTAAATGATAAAGAACGTCTAATACAACCACTTCTATGGAACTAGGAAATAAATTTCTAATAAAGAAAAAATTTACAGACCCCATGACTTTCCACCCAANGTACATACAATAAAGGAAGGTAGGCTAGTTTAACATAATTGGCTGACTTTATACAGCACTTATATCTTTTAGTCCATAAGTAAATTATTAAATGATAAAGAACGTCTAATACAACCACTTCTATGGAACTAGGAAATAAATTTCTAATAAAGAAAAAATTTACAGACCCCATGACTTTCCACCCAACCCCAACAGTCTAACCCTAAAGTGGATAAAGCCAATGGCTTTCCCCACAAGAGCTCACGACAAGAAGTCGCTTTGCTTATCAAAAATCTGTATTTCTGATCCGTTATGAGCATTGAGACAAGATTCAATAAATCCCCAAAGAAAGAAGCACAATGCACGTTGTGAATCGCCTATTCAGCAACAGCGAGCACTGCATTCACAACCACCTCATCCCAGGGATTAAATGAGATCAGCCACATTCATCGGCATCTCCTCCACTGTAGTATTGTAGAAAGTCTCAATGTCTCGCAGGATCCTCTTGTCCTCTTCAGTGACAAAATTTATAGCCACACCTTTTCTGCCAAAGCGACCACCCCGGCCAATTCTGTACAAAAAGAGAACATTTGCATGCAGGTTAACCGATCTGCCTTCAGTGCTCCCTACCTGCTGCTCTTCTATCTGCCACTGGCCAGTTTACTATGTTTGTAAGACCAGCTGGTACCAGTCACATCTGGTCAGGAAGAACTAGCAGTTAGTGCCAGCAGTACACAAAGTGGAGTCCATCATATGGAGAGTAGAGAGCAGAAATGGTTACTCTTTTGGCTGCAAAGTTAAGATCTTTATTTAATGTTTGATACTGTCGTTATGTTGACCTAGCTCAGTCTCCCTCCCCAGTGTTCAACTAACCCATACCATATGCATCCAGTCCTAAGCACGTGGCACAGAGGAGGTAAGCTGTTGTTCAAAAATTGATTGTTCTCAAGTGAATCCAATTACATCCACTACCATGTAACAGACTCAACTTGCGAACCTTCATTCACTAACTGTTTCCAGTGGGAAAACTTAGGTTTGCTTTTTAAAATGGAAAAATCCAAGCTCAGCATTTGTATAAGCACAAGACAGTCACTAACATCACAATACAGTTTAGTTACACCCATGATCAGTTCTACCTCCCTGCAGACTGCACAAAAAAAAAATCCACCTCATCAGCAAGAGCTAAACACACAAAAATGGCTCACAAAACTTGTGTGAATAATGATGACAAAAGAAATATATAAATACCAACTCGCTCTTTATTCAAACTGTGCCGCTTACGAGTCCACGTCCTAAATGACGTCACCGCCGTTTCTGAGCACACCATCTTGTGTCATCAACTGCTGCTAGCCACTCCTGTATTTTTTTACATCAAGTAAAGCACAGTTTACTTAAAATTTAGGGACAGTCACTAGAGCAGTTAGCTAAACCTAGGGAAACTCAAACTGCTAGGATAAGATGCACACCAGAGGAAAGAACCCCACTGTAAGAGGAGCCACCAGGAGCATGCGAAGCACATGGAACACAAACACAGCTAGACCTCCNAGCCTATCACTGATGTGTCCCTGTTTTGGGACACAAGAGCACAAACATGCTCAAACCAACTGACACTGTGACCTTTCCTACTTCAGGGGGGAGCTCCCACCCCTGGGCTAGGTTAGAAGGAGCTATTGTTACCTTCCCCTAGAAGGAAGGCAACCCTCTAACCAAGAAGCAACTATTTACGATTTTAAGTGAATATAGAAGTATTTTATTGAACATTCAAACTTCATTAAGACATGTGCAATATGGCAAATTTAACTGGGTTTTACCCTAACTAAGACAATAGTATGATTGCTTGCTTGCTGGGGCTTAGCAACAGGGTCCAGATCACACTTACCACTAATTAAATACTTTATTGAATAAATACGTATGAAACAAAAAATGCATTTTAATGCTCTTATAAAAGTTTAGACATTTTGAAAGGCCTTTCCAATTCGATCTGAAGTGTAAGTACATACAATAAAGGAAGGTAGGCTAGTTTAACATAATTGGCTGACTTTATACAGCACTTATATCTTTTAGTCCATAAGTAAATTATTAAATGATAAAGAACGTCTAATACAACCACTTCTATGGAACTAGGAAATAAATTTCTAATAAAGAAAAAATTTACAGACCCCATGACTTTCCACCCAACCCCAACAGTCTAACCCTAAAGTGGATAAAGCCAATGGCTTTCCCCACAAGAGCTCACGACAAGAAGTCGCTTTGCTTATCAAAAATCTGTATTTCTGATCCGTTATGAGCATTGAGACAAGATTCAATAAATCCCCAAAGAAAGAAGCACAATGCACGTTGTGAATCGCCTATTCAGCAACAGCGAGCACTGCATTCACAACCACCTCATCCCAGGGATTAAATGAGATCAGCCACATTCATCGGCATCTCCTCCACTGTAGTATTGTAGAAAGTCTCAATGTCTCGCAGGATCCTCTTGTCCTCTTCAGTGACAAAATTTATAGCCACACCTTTTCTGCCAAAGCGACCACCCCGGCCAATTCTGTACAAAAAGAGAACATTTGCATGCAGGTTAACCGATCTGCCTTCAGTGCTCCCTACCTGCTGCTCTTCTATCTGCCACTGGCCAGTTTACTATGTTTGTAAGACCAGCTGGTACCAGTCACATCTGGTCAGGAAGAACTAGCAGTTAGTGCCAGCAGTACACAAAGTGGAGTCCATCATATGGAGAGTAGAGAGCAGAAATGGTTACTCTTTTGGCTGCAAAGTTAAGATCTTTATTTAATGTTTGATACTGTCGTTATGTTGACCTAGCTCAGTCTCCCTCCCCAGTGTTCAACTAACCCATACCATATGCATCCAGTCCTAAGCACGTGGCACAGAGGAGGTAAGCTGTTGTTCAAAAATTGATTGTTCTCAAGTGAATCCAATTACATCCACTACCATGTAACAGACTCAACTTGCGAACCTTCATTCACTAACTGTTTCCAGTGGGAAAACTTAGGTTTGCTTTTTAAAATGGAAAAATCCAAGCTCAGCATTTGTATAAGCACAAGACAGTCACTAACATCACAATACAGTTTAGTTACACCCATGATCAGTTCTACCTCCCTGCAGACTGCACAAAAAAAAAATCCACCTCATCAGCAAGAGCTAAACACACAAAAATGGCTCACAAAACTTGTGTGAATAATGATGACAAAAGAAATATATAAATACCAACTCGCTCTTTATTCAAACTGTGCCGCTTACGAGTCCACGTCCTAAATGACGTCACCGCCGTTTCTGAGCACACCATCTTGTGTCATCAACTGCTGCTAGCCACTCCTGTATTTTTTTACATCAAGTAAAGCACAGTTTACTTAAAATTTAGGGACAGTCACTAGAGCAGTTAGCTAAACCTAGGGAAACTCAAACTGCTAGGATAAGATGCACACCAGAGGAAAGAACCCCACTGTAAGAGGAGCCACCAGGAGCATGCGAAGCACATGGAACACAAACACAGCTAGACCTCCAGAAGCAAAGGCTGTCCTATACAACTAGTTTACTAAGAATGTCTGGCCACTAAGCAGCAACTGCAGGTGAGCTGAGCCCTACAAATAAAGCTGACATTGCTGTCAAGATACCACTAACAGATCTTGCGATCTTACTCCACAACCTACATGACAAAAAGGTAGTTGAGAAGCTGGCAATCTCCCCAGATCTCAGCAAACAATGATCAGCCACCACTGAGCTCATCACACATCTAAGTTTTCCCACTTTGTTATTCTGTCCAAGTCCTTGGGCTTTTTTAAAGCAAGCACACGATTTGATTTCCTGCTAGCTTTGCAGCGGCTGCTGTTGTGAATGGATGCATACCAACAACTCCTGTTATTGGCAAGCACTAAAGGGAAAACCGGGGAGGCTCTGTGCTGGTTTTTAGAGGACATGACATAGAGCAGAGCACACCAAGGAGAGCGCCAACAAACCTGTGAATGTAGTTCTCACGATTGGTCGGCAGGTCATAATTTATAACCAGTGACACTTGCTGCACATCAATGCCACGAGCCTGAAAGGCAATACAGAGTCTAAGTCACAGCCTTTAGGTTCAGTTCTTTATCCCACACTTTTGTTGACCACATGGTTAGTGATGAACAACAACTGTGTAGTCCATCGTGGAGCGTAGTCTTTGCTCTTCCAAGAAGCTCCAGTTAGTTCAGGTTACAAGAACCATCACTGAATGATGAAGCTTTTGGCAGCAGATGTAGAAGTATGTTCAGTGTTAAAAGAATACTCACCAGCAAGTCAGTGGTGATCAGGACACGGCTTGATCCTGACCTAAACTCTCTCATAATAACATCCCGTTCCTTCTGGTCCATGTCACCATGCTGTAGAGGTAAAATGAGTTTCAATTACTACAGTTGCAATACTCCCAGACTAGAATAACCTTAAAAACCCACAACCTGAAGTGATGTATGAAACCAAGCGTCCCTACCTGCTGTGGGAGCAAAGCAGGTAGGGATAGAAGGAAGCAGTTTTCTTTAAGCAGGGGGAACGATAATACAGCACTGCACAGCTATATTATAACTTTCCTGCTTTTCAGTCAAGTATCATCTGTTTTCAGTATGTACATGTCATTTCAGAAGTTGTGAAGCATCAGTTCTTACCAGAGCTGAGACTGTGAAGTCTCTGGCATGCATTTTCTCTGTAAGCCAGTCTACTTTTCTTCTTGTGTTCAGGAAAATGACAGCCTGTGTAATGGTCAGCGTCTCGTACAAATCACAGAGAGTATCCAGCTTCCACTCCTGCACAAAGAGGATCAGTAAATTCATCACAATGGGGACAGTTCAGCACATCACAAAAATCCCCAACAAAGAACAAAACTCAAGAGCAACAACCAATTAAATATGGTCTAGTGCACAACTGCAGTCACTATGACCTGAGAAGCTGGAACAACACTAAGAACAAGTTTTTTTTTCCATCAACTGTTGCACCAGATCTTAAGACACAGGACACTGGACATTAAGAAAGAGGTCCACCCTAGTCCTTTTGATTCAGTGCATAGTTACTCTTCTTCTTGCATGTACTCTACTAGCATTACTACAGAAACCAAAGCTCAGCCTTGGTTTCTGTAATTTTAGCACAGTGCTTTAACAAGAAGGTAGAACTTAACTCTTCCAGAGAGCAAGTGAACCAATACCAACCTCTCTTTCAACATTGATGTAGAATTGCTTGATACCCTCCAGAGTCAGTTCTTCCTTCTTCACCAAAATACGTATGGGATCTCTCATGAACTTCTTGGTCACTTCCAACACATCCATAGGCATTGTAGCAGACAGCAACACAACCTAGAGCACATTGCTGAACGTTAGCACACCCAAGACACGAACTTTGATTTGGACAATTCAACAGTTTTCAAGTTACACAGTAAGAAATCTACATCCAATCTAACCATATCAAGTGGGTTTTTTTACCTGGATGTTTGTGCTCAGTTTCTGAAAGATCTCATAAATTTGATCCTTAAATCCTCGGCTCAACATTTCATCAGCTTCATCCAGAACAAACATTTTGATCCATTTAGGTGCTATTAAGGAAAAAAACTGAGTTTCTCATGAAGTTTTATAAATACACTGAATATTTTCACTGACACTACTATTTAAGAATAAGCTTCCCAGCAACAACAAATGCACTACTTAAGCTCTTCCCAGGTGTGAAATTTATACTGGAAAATAATTACCAAAAACAATTTAATTCATACTTACACAGGTAGCGCCTGTTTAACATGTCAAACACACGCCCTGGAGTTCCCACCACAATGTGGGGAGCCTCAGCTTGAAGCTTTTGCATTTCATTGCGAACATTTGTACCACCAATGCAAGCATGGCATGTTGCTCCCATGTAGTCTCCAAGGGCCAGAATAACCTTTTGAATCTAAAAATAAAATCCCTCCATTAGTAATGGTTCCTCAAATTTAAACCTTGTTATAATAGGTGCTTATACAGACTTTAGAAGCAAAGAGCAAACAAGGACTATTGTTTAATAGCCCTGCAGTTAAAATTACAGTTGCTGATCATGACTTTACCCAACTCCTTGATATTGAAGGTGTTCAAGAAAGCCAAGATCATGTTAAACTTTTGCCCTTACTAGTTAACTACATTAAGTGACCAACATGCATTCATTAAGTTAAAAACAGGGTCTCCAGAATTGAACTTGCTTTAAAATGTTAAAGCACTTGCAGGAAGTTCCTAGGCCATACAAGTGCACTGCTATGTGCCAGGCACTGAAACAACTCTCACCTCATCAATGTCTTCAGAGTACAATAAAGACAAAACATGCTGATCAGAGGTTCTTGTTCCACAATGTGTGGTTTGGTGGGTTTGTGTGTGTGTGGTTTGTTGCCTTTCGGTTTTGTTTTTTTCTTTAAAAAGGTCTCATCTGATTTAGTGCTTTTAGCTTTACCTTACTGACATCTCAATATATGGTAGTTGAAAAATGGTCATCTGTAAATTATCTGTTCTGAATTCTGTTGAACATTTCATCTTAGGACCCTACATTACTGACATGCGTTCTTCCTAATAATCAAGTATCCATTAAGTTTTGCTAGAACACTCCCACTTAGTAAAAGCCATGGAAGTAATGCAGAGATGCATTAACATTCAGTGAGGAAAACATCACAAAAATACAGTAACAATGAGGTGACCACATGTGAGTTGCAGTTTTCACATTCCACAACTCCATGCCAAGTTCAAATAGATTCTAAAAAGTATGTTTCCACTCAGAACACCAACAGAATCATGCTCCCTTGGAACTATCCACAGCTTAGCAGCTGGGTCCTGCATCCCTGCCCCTGCACACCCTTCCACATGCATCAACTGAAGTTTTCATGCAGGCAGAGAACTTGTGAGGCAGAAGCCAGTTTGTATCTCTCACTACTCAAACCAAAAAGGGTTCTGAATGGATATTATTTACAGCCCCTTAAGGAGTCTGTTTATTGTCGCAGTTGTGAAACATGAAACCTATGCAACACACAAGCATCTTTAACTACACTATCAATACCTGTTGAGCCAGTTCTCTGGTAGGGGCCAATACTAGTGCTTGGGTCTCCTTGAGATCAATCTCCAACTGCTGCAGGATGGAAATAGCAAATGTAGCTGTCTTGCCAGTACCTGACTGAGCTTGAGCAATCACATCATACCCTAAAAAAAGTAGGATACATGTTTACTGCTCCCACAGAGGATATTCACGGTTTTAGTTTTACTTCATTCTAAGTGATCAGTATTAAAGATTTCTCTCCATTTCAGGTCAGTCCCGAAAGATGGTGTACCATCATATCACTTCTTGATTAATTAAAAATAGCTATCATTGCAGGCTAGTATTTTACAGCATTTTACTAATTATCTAATGTTGATGTCAACAACTCAATCACTGGCATACCTTTGATGCACGGAATAATGGCTCTCTGCTGAATTGCTGAAGGTTTTTCAAAACCGTAAGCATAAATGCCCCTAAGTAGGGATTCTTTTAAATTCATATCATCGAAATTGTCAACAATCTCATTCCAATTGCTCTGTAATAAAAGAAAAAAAAAATAGACATTACATCCAACCCCATCTCTACCAGTGATTAAATTCTCAGGTCAGTTCACATGTACTCACCTCAATGACACCATCAGGGTCCATTCCCTCAGGGCCGCCATGGTCTCTGTCACCAAAAAGAACAGGCTGTTAACACAGTAGGCAACCATATTTCGGAAGAATTGACACCTTATGTGCCATGCGCCCTATCTGAAACCCGCGACGGATCATCCCAGCAGGTACTTTGGTCTTCTGCCAATGGGTGCTACTTCCACCCTCTCCCCAGAGGCGTAGGGAGAGTCCACCAACCCAAGTCCTTAGCGCTCCATGTGACAGAAGACTATCGAAGCCTTCAAGCCGCACGGAGGCTCACAATGACTTTCAGACCTAAGAACGCTCCGCCCAGAAAAACGCAGGTCAATGCCGGGTAAAAAGACTTGCTCACCAGCGGGCGTGCCTGCGACGGCGCGTCCGGGCGTGCAGCGCCACCCTCACGGAAGGCGTCTGCTCAAAGCGGTTGTGGGTTGGGAACGGGGCCGCGGCTGCCGCTGCGCACTCGGAGCCAACTCGGCTGCAGCGCCTGGCGCGAAGGGGGGTGGGGGTGGGTGAAAGGGGGAGGCGGCCTCCCAGCTGCGCTGCTATCTCCCCACCCCCCCCT
>VYZU01042517.1:0-23211 GCA_013401355.1 Ceyx cyanopectus
TCATTCTATGATTCTATGATTGACGTCCAGATGGACACATCCAGAACTTTTCCCTCTTCCACTAGTAAGGTCACCTTGTCATATGAGGAAATCAGATTAGTCAAGCAGGACTTGCCTTTCATAAATGATGCTGACTTGGCCCAATCACCTCATCATCCTGTATGTGCTGCAAGACACCACTCAGGATTATCTGCTCCAGAATCTTCCCCAGCACTGAAGGCAGACTGACATGTTCCCCAGATCTTTCTTCCAGCCTTTCTTATAGATGGGAGTCATATTTACTACCTCCCTGTCTGCTGGGATCTCCTTGGTTATCCAGGAATGCTAATAAATGATTCAAAGTTATTTGATTAACACTTCAACCAACTCCCTAAGTACCCTTGGATCCCATCTGGCCCCATAGACTTATGTGTGTCTATTCATTTTCCCTTGGATTACAGGGGCTTAATTCTGCTCCCTGTCTCTGTCTACTGGCTCAGGGGGTTGGGTATCTGAAAAATAACCGGTCTTATTATTAAATACTGAAGCAAATAAGGCCACAAATAAGGCCTCATTTTCCTTATCCTTTGTCACTATGTTTCTCCTGCATCCAATAAAGGATGGAGATTCTCCTTAGTCTTCCATTTGTTGCTAATGCATTTGTATAAATATTTTTATTGTCCAAATTATATTACCAATTCCTATTTTACTAATATGTTAAAGGATTTCAAGTCTCACTTAAGGTCTGTGGGGATTTTCTTGGTCACTTCTCAAAGATGATGCACTTTCACCCAGAGTTCTCTAGACAAAAGACTGCCTCTGAGCCTGATCAATCTTTAATTCACTTTCAGGGTTTTGACCCCCACCAGTGCTCTATTCTGTTGAAGAAAAAGCATCTTCTAGGCAAGATTGATTTCTTAGCCATCCTGTTCTGCACCTTATCATGACAAGGTGATGCATGTGCTACACTTTCACCATGGCTACCTCCTCTCCCTCTTCTTTCTAACAACCTTAAAATATGAAGTTTTGAACACTATAAAGGCAAGAGTTACTCCATTTAATTTATTGCACTGCTTTCGTATCCATTCACCCTTTTAACCAAAGTCTGCTATGACAGAAAATGATCGGCCTCTGTCATGGGCAGCCATAAAATCTCTACCCCAGCAGTGGAGAGGAAAAGGATTTATAGTAGGTACTTCCTCATCCTGAAAAGAGACTTTTCCCGAGTTTAATAAAAATGACCCTTCAGTGAAGAATAAAAGGACTGAGTAATGACCTAGCACAGACCATCTCTTCTATTCAGAAATGGAATTGCTTCATGCCCCTGATCTTTCTAAGAAGACTTTTTCTATAAGAGCTTTACAAATACAATATTTCTGCTTTCCAGTGGGTCAGCTTCATTATCAATACAGTCTTCTAATTTAAAATACTGGAAAGTTTAGAAAGAATTCCCGAATTGCAGTGCTCATCACAAGATAGTGGGGTGTTCTTGTCACTGTTTGTTGGTGACTGATGTAAAGAGATTGTCAGGAAACCAAATGACTGCAGATACACTGTAGCTCCTCAGAAGTCTGGACATTTTGTATTTTCATTTTCTGTGCCCAGTTCTTAAAAGAAAACGGTAAGAATTTTGGATTGGACTCTTAGGTTTGTCCTTTAATCTACAGTCTCATCTTTCCACCATGCTGGCTAACTCACTCATTTGTCATGTTACATGGTGCATCTACTTTATGTCTTATACTAGAATATGATTCCAGTATTTCTAGCTGTTTTCAAATAATTTATTTCCTATGGAGGAAAGCACTTCACAAGGAGGTTAAGAACTCCCTGTTGAACTGGCAGACTGAATCCAGGATTTGTCCAATATCTTTGCTAAAAAACACAGTGCTTTGAGGACATACAAAATGGACAAAGTCATTCCAATCCACTATGCACTTACACAATTGAAGATCACCTCTGTTAACAGGGCTTAAGCTGCTGGGCATTCTTGATGAGTAGCTCTTACCTCCTGTAAACAGAATTACATGGGAGAGCACAGTACAATGCAGAATATGACTGTACAATATGGAACTGAGAAGGAGTTATGTATATATGTGTGCGTGTGTGTTCAGAACATTGAGTAGGGGTTAAAATAATCTAGTTTTCAGTTACTGTATATGGGTAAGCCCCTCCAGACATAAATTATGCATCGTGAACAGTGGCTGTTAAGCAGCAGCTCTGTAAAGGTTCTAAAGAAATCATGTCATGGTAACAGCAGTAGCCTAGTAATCTGTGACACTGTCATATGCACAAAACAATCAGAGAATCAAGCTGTAAGTGGAATAAAATAAGGAATTAGGTATATAAGAAAAGACTAGAAATCTTATAGCCACAGACAATAAACACAAACCAGCTAGGTGCAAACACAGATCCCATAACTGTAAACCTTTGGCAGTATAAATTTACGATATTGAATTATTAAAGTCTGGCTTGTTTGGAGTCTGTTTTTACCTTCCTTAATATATTTTATCTGCATCAGGTTGCTATCAGACTATGATTTCTGTAGGATTAATGTTCCCCTTATTTTATAAGACATGTTCAGATCTAGCTGCATGATATTGCTCCCCACACCTGCACCACTGAAGAGTTTTACCCCACCAAAACTCTGCAAGCACAAGCATGGGGCATGTTCCACACAGCACTATGGGTTGGCACATGTACTGGAGACAGGACCCTGACCACAGCTGCTGTTATCTTCCTTAATTCAGACAATAAATTATCCCGATTGACAGAGACTTCTAAACAATGGGTTGCAAAACAGTTAATTACTTTGCACATGTAGCACCAGTCACTACAGTATGAGTCAAAGAAGTGGCCATATGACTTTTCCATTGGAATAACAACACTCTCAGAAATGAACACACTGGAAGATAAAATTCAAGCTAGTTAGTAACTTTCCATCTAACGTTAATTGTAGATTATACCTCCACTCTGAGGATGTTTCTGAAAAACTCAGTTGAAGTGGCTTGACATCATCTAAAACAGCTGGGCTTTTTGCCACAATGAGTCTTTGGGCTGTCACTAAATGATGTGTCAGTTTTTCTGCCTTGGTTCTCTACTTCTCATTCAACTATAATAAGACATACCATTTTTCAAGCTTTCATGGGTAGACAGCTGGACCGACTAGATCATTTTTCTGCTAGAATAAAATGTTGCTACAACTCTCACACAGAAAAACACTACCATTATGGCAGAAAACTGAATATTATAAACTAGAAAAGTGAAGAGCATTATAAACTTCATAATACAAAATGATCTCATCATCTAAAGTGGGAGATGTGAGTGTAGTTCTGAAAGCTGCTCTGTTCAGAAGCATGTAGGGAGTGAAGAGCATGTAGTTGTTAGAATTAATTCCTCTGCTGTTATTTGTATACAAAGGTCAGGAGCAAAGGAAAGGGGCAGGTTAACAGCTTATTTTTTTGGCATAGAACAAACAAGGAAGTCACAAATTCAGCAGTATTGCTTTTTGGTTTGCTGATCTGAATGAATGTCAAAGTTCAATTTGTATTCAATCCTGCATGCTGCTGTATATCTTTTAGAGAGGTATTTGGAGAGGGATAACTACACTAAGGAGATTGTGGAGTCACTTGAACAAAGTGCTTCAGATGAGTTTGAACAGACAAGCACCTAAATCTACAAGCAAGTAAATTGATTGCTTGGAAGGGACATAAAGAGGAAGAAAAGACTAGGACAAGGATGGTGATTGCTGCATTGACTGCAAATTAATGATCTCCATGATCACAGCAGTGATCACCCAAAACAGAAATGAGTTCAGATATAAACGGTTAAGTGCTCAATGTTTCATGTCATTTTAATGGAAAACATTCTGGTTCTGAACATTTACAAAGTAAGTGTAACTGTATCGTTTGCCAGTAGAATACACATTTCTCTGCTTTTCAGTGGCCAGATTGGCTAGAGCTCTCCTATTCTTCTAACAGACATGAAGAGACAATCTGCAGAGACTCCTGCTGTCAGCACTGAAGCTCCTTGACTTTAAAACTGCTTTAACCTCAAGTAAGAAAGGTTAAACATAAATTGCAAAGAATACAAGACAATTAGAACTCCAAAATAAAAGGATATATGAAAATATATTAGACTAGTTTTCCACTGACCAGTGTTTTCATTTGTGAGTCACAAGTGGGTTGAAAATTGCTTACACTGGTGGTCTCAAAAGATAGTTATCAATTGTATCAATGAGCCCCGATATTATAGTTAGCAGTGACAAAAACGAACACAATGATGTCAGTGCACACTGGGCAACAGTCCAGCTGATAGCAAGGAACAAATGGAGTACCCTGGGGTCTTTATTGGTAATGATTATTTCATATCTCCATCACTAACAGGGATGTTAAAACGAAATGCACCATCCACAAATGTTCATATTGCAATAAACTGAACAGGTGAGTAGTAGACATACTAAACAGCTGAGATTTGATCCAGAGGAACATTGGCAGACATGAGTATCAGGCCAGCAGACAATCTGTGAAGATTAATAAGAAGTACTAAGCCCTTTTCATGGGGTGGAATACCCCCATGCATCAGTACACAGAGGACACTGGCTGCCTGAACAGCAGCTCTGCTGAAAGGGACAGCAAAGGGTTCTGCTGAATACCACCATGAAACCAAGCCAGACGTGCACTATCATTTCAAGTGGGACAAGGCAGGCACTCAGCTGCAAGAGAAGCACAGCTGACAGATTGGAGCAGGTTATCCCCCTCTACTTGGCATGGGTGAGGGTGTACCCAGAACACTATTCATCTTTGAGCCCCTGCTATTCAAGAAGGATGTGGAAAAACTGAGGATGGTTCTGTGAAGGGCTGTCACAATAAGGAGGAACTTAGGTTACACACCCAAGCCACAGTCTGTGAGTTGTATTCCCTGGCACTACCAAGGGGAGATTGGCCCCGTAACCTTTGTACCTTATTCATCTGCTATTAAATCACCCCTCAACCTTCTCTTCAACAACCTTTATCAGTTTAGCTCCCTTTGCTTTTCCATCCTGTAGTGCACATAACCTAGTCTTGAGGGGCTCAGATTAGGAAAATCTTTTTGATTAGAATAGCAATGCTGAACAGGAAGAGATTTTTCCAGGGGACGCTGTGGAATCTCTGTTCTTCGAAATTGTTAAGACATGGATACATGAAGCCACAGCTGATCTGACACAGTATTGGTGACAATTCTATTCAAAGAAGAAGCTGGAAAAAAAGTCTTCTAGAAGTCCAATCCAACCAACATTTCTGTGACTGAATAGAAGGCCAACTACACAATTTATTCTTGATTACCTAAGACCCCCACTGGTTCATTATTTCTTCTTTGAACTTGTTTGTACAAGCACAAAGAACAATAATTTAGTCCAGAATAAGATATTTTTCTGTAAAGTAACATTATACACAGACATCTCAAATTCTATACTACAGAACTAGTGACTTTCTACCATGTGGATTTTCTTAGTGATAAGATAGCAAGTGATAAGAGATATCACTTTTACTTCAGCCAAAACCAGTGCCAATTGTCCTGCATTTCTACATCTCTTTAGGGTGGCATCTGAAGTTTATGGCATTCAGGTCTGTATTGATATGTCTCTTCATGCTTATAACAGACTTGCTGGAAAATAAAATAATACGTTCAAGGACCAGCTTTAAAAAACTACCAGTCCAAATACAGGAACAAAGAAGTGTCTTTATATTGCTCATAAGCTAATTTACTGGAGCTAGAAAAATCAAAGAAATGCTTCTTTCAATGAGATCTGTGTGTAGGATGGAAAAGTACATTGTATTATTTGAACTGGTTTTGGTATGTGTTAGGCAGAATTTGCCCTTGTAATATAAAGACAAGATACAGGCCAAAATCTCATAGAAGCTTCCAAAGTTTAATTGCTTTACTCCTTCTACATTTCAAAATCAGTGTGCTAAAATATACTGCAGTCCTTTTACTGTGTTATGGACTTGAGATTCTGTCATGGTTTAACTTGTCAGGTAGGTAAACACCACACAGCCACTTGTTCACTTCCCAGCTCTCCCAGTGTCATAAGGGAGAGAACTGGGGAAAAAAAGGAAAAAAAAATTAATTGGATAGAAAAGGGAAGGATGATAATAATAATAAATAGAATTAGAGAAGAATTAATTAGAATTAGAATTAGAATTAGAATTAGAATTAGAATTAGAATTAGAATTAGAATTAGAATTAGAATTAGAATTAGAATTAGAATTAGAATTAGAATTAGAATTAGAATTAGAATTAGAATTAGAATTAGAATTAGAATTAGAATTAGAATTAGAATTAGAATTAGAATTAGAATTAGAATTAGAATTAGAATTAGAATTAGAATTAGAATTAGAATTAGAATTAGAATTAGAATTAGAATTAGAATTAGAATTAGAATTAGAATTAGAATTAGAATTAGAATTAGAATTAGAATTAGAATTAGAATTAGAATTAGAATTAGAATTAGAATTAGAATTAGAATTAGAATTAGAATTAGAAATGCAGCACAATAAATTGCTCACTGTGTGCCAATTGATGTCCAACCAGTTCCCATGCATCAGCCCCTGGCCAACATTCCCCCTAGTTGATATGCTGAGCATGACAACACATGCTGTGGAATGTCCTTTTGGCCAGATTGGGTCAGCTGTCCTGTCTGTGTCTCTTCCCAGCTTCTTCTGCCCCCAGCCTACTTGCTGGTGGGGNGGATAGAAAAGGGAAGGATGATAATAATAATAAATAGAATTAGAGAAGAATTAATTAGAATTAGAATTAGAATTAGAATTAGAATTAGAATTAGAATTAGAATTAGAATTAGAATTAGAATTAGAATTAGAATTAGAATTAGAATTAGAAATGCAGCACAATAAATTGCTCACTGTGTGCCAATTGATGTCCAACCAGTTCCCATGCATCAGCCCCTGGCCAACATTCCCCCTAGTTGATATGCTGAGCATGACAACACATGCTGTGGAATGTCCTTTTGGCCAGATTGGGTCAGCTGTCCTGTCTGTGTCTCTTCCCAGCTTCTTCTGCCCCCAGCCTACTTGCTGGTGGGGTGCTGTGAGAAGCTGAAAAGTCCTTGATTTACAGTGCTGACCAACAAATAAAACATCAGTGTGTTTAGAACATGAGTCTCATCCTAAATTCAAAACATAGCACTGCACCAGCTACTAGGAAGAAAATAAACTTCGCAAGCAGGACAGGTTTTGAATACATTGAAAAACTGGATCTAAGCACATGTATCAAAAAAATATTTCAATTATATTTGTGCATGTAAATGCATCAGTACCCTTTGCACAGCACTGGCACGCTCAAGCAACACCAAGGGATTTATTAGGTATTAATAACCTGCTTCTTTGGCTCCTCCTTCTACCTAGCTTCTCACAGCCCCTCCTCTGTTTCCGCTGATATCTGCTGAAGTGGTAAATATCACCTCTTTGCTTGAGCAACATGGACATCAGATTCAAAGAGACCTCAGGCTGTGCATTTGAACAGGGAAGTGCCTGTGCTCCCTGCCTCCACCTTCCTTTTTCTCCCATAGTGCGCCCATGCAACCCTCTCATGGCTCTGCCTGTCTCCCTCTATCAGGATTGTGATTTTTATCTGCTTATTATTGATTACAATGAGCACTTTCTTCTGACTCTCAGAGGCAACTGTCAGTGGATAATTCAGCTCTTCAAAATGTTGTGAGGTCAAGATGACTGTACCCTCATTTGGAGGGTGGGCGTCAGGGAGCAGAGCACAGTTCACAGGGGAGTTGTGTAGGAGGAAGTCATTAAATTGACATTTTTAAAGACAGGTCAAAATAATATTTTTTTACCATATGATTCCTCATTATGTTAGAAAGGGAAGCTCGTTTCAACTCTTCATTGATGTTTTATTTCTCTTAAGGACTGGAGTTCAGATTAGTATATCACTGTTACCAGTCTCTTTTTTCTGAGCCATGGCTGGTTTTCCCCAGTGCTGAAAATCTTGCTTTTGAAAGAAATACTAGCTCAGCTTTGCTTTTTAAAATTTAAGAAACAGTCTATGCAATGTATGTTGGGCAATATCCCTGTTAACTACTGACATGTTTTCAGCCATGAGAGAACTAGGATCCCTTGAACAATATGAGCATTATATGGTTTGATTTTTGGGTGGGAGCCAGAGGCAAGTACCCATCTTTACCGCAAGTGTATTTAGACATGGATACATCTTCTCTCCTTTAAAAAAGTGATCATATGTGTGGGTTTTTAAACTACTGTAAGTCTACTGCTTTCAGTTGTGTACCCTCATTTCACTAATATGAATAGCTAACACACCAAAACAACCTTGCCCCTAGAATGCAGAGCATAAGTAGAAATGCGGAGGTGAGTGATGACTGTTGGTAGGAGAGAAGTGTTCTTTTCTTTCTTTTGTTATAACCAATGTTGCATTTTTATTACCATCTCCAAAGAAAAATCAAGCATGGAGCTTCTGGGCGAAATGAGACAGTTAATGGAAAGATAAATGGGGATGAGAATAGAGATAATGTGCAGAGAAAGGGAAGAGCCAGAAGAGGGATAGACAGACAGCTGGAGTAAATGGGGCTGTATCTTCTGGAGGTAGCTTCTCTCCATTCATGCCAGCCTCTCCTGCTCTAGCTCCACCTAAGTAGGTGAAGGGGAGAGACCCCCATGCTGTGGGCACATGAAGGGGGGTGATGAAGGGATGTTGAGCAGATACTTTCCTGGGATAACTTGAAGATCACACATTTCTGGCTGCAGCTGTAGAAGAATTCCTTGTCTGGGGAGATGCTGCTGTCCCACATCGATCTTTATATAAATTTGCTCACTGCTCTCACATTGTAGATATGTCCTAAGGGTTAGGTATGGAAGTCCTGTCTGTGGCAGGAGTTAGATGCATACTGGCCCAAAGATCAGTAACTAGATAATAAATCTTTTTGAAACCTGGCTAGCATTATATCTTGATAGGAAAGTAAATCTCATCCTCTCAGAAGAAAACAATTTCATTGCAAGGATGCTGCTGGTGAATGATGATTTCCAAACAGATAAATGTGGTATTTCTGTGCAACATGTTGTTTTGTTTCTCTTTGATGTTAATGTTCAAGTTCCATGAAGAAATCTGTCTATGGAAAGGCCCAGAAATAATTCGCTGAGGGTTTTAGTCTGACATAGGGCTTTGTAACCATAGATCTACAGCAAATCCAAAAGTGAAAGTAAAATCATATTTTACTCTGGTGCTGGGATTTTGAATACAGGTAGATAGTTGTGGTTCCACTCTCAAGCTGTATTCCTGTATCTCTTTATAGCTGTTCATTTTAAAACCAGCTAGAAGATTAAAAAAAATTGAGAGGTTGACAAAAATGCACTCTGGCAGCAGATGCAGACCCCTCCATAGCCTTCCTGGGAGTTGATTGAAAATGTTAAAGAACTTCCGTGTAAACATCACTCTCAGATGTGGTGACTGACTTCCATATAGCTTCAAAATCCACTTGTGCTTTAGGTTTTGTTCATTATATTTGTTTTTCAATGTGTTGTAATGCTTGAAGAGGTTACAGCAAATGAATGTTGTCCCTGTCTCTTCATATTAATTTGGCATTCTTTTCCTCCTTCTCAAGGCTCTCCCTGGAAGACTGCATACAAACTGACACAGTTCATGCCAGGTAAGTACAGGGATATATCTCTAGGTGGACATTTAGGAGATGTATTGATGCCTTTGTGTCATTACCATTGTATGAGCCCTTTCTTACAGGTTGCAATTTTGTATTCTGTTGCTTTCCTCCAGCTGTTCTAAATACTGTCTTCTCTTTTTCTGCCCAACATCTTAATTCCTAATGTCAACAGAGCTTCTGCAATCAACTCCATCATCTTTTCCTTCCTGGAAATAAGATGATGAAGAAAGCTATTACATGGGAAAAACTACTTTCTTTAGGACAATTTATTAAGACATTTGTTACTTCATCTCCTTGTTCTGATTTGATGGTCCTTTGATGGTCTCAATTTCTCATAATTTTTAAGCTTAGAGTGCATAATGCAACACATCTTGTAAATGGACAGCTAAGGCACAGAAAAGTTAGAAATACAAGGGAGATCTGGGAGAGATACCCAAAAGGGGGTAAGTATTCTCTTGCTTCTTTGTCCTTTTCCTATTTTGCCACATCTACAAGGCAGAGCATCTTTGTGCTGCAGAGAGTAAAATACAGTTTTAAAAAGAAAAAGCCATGAGTTCAGCTGCAGGAATTCTGTGAGACTGCTAGTTCAGTTCTATGAGATTAATTACAAGTCAGTATTAAAACACTGTTCTGCGAAGTTACAGAAGGGAAACAAATGTCTTCTAGCCCAGCTGCTTTCCTGTAGCTACTGGTAGCTCATGCTGCATCCGAGTTTACTGTGCTGTGTGGTGTTTCAAGAGAGGCTCAGAATCAGCAGCCCCTTGACTTTCTGCAGCTCCTGAGCCCTATTGGCTGGAAGGCAAAGCAGAGGCGGAGAGTGCCCTGAATTTTTTTCTCCTGCACACACCATAAAACAGGCAGCCTGCATGTACTGTCTGACAGCGAGACTGGTGCTTGCAGTTGGAAATTAGTTTCTGCTCTGCAGCAGTCACTTGGGCATTTTATATTTGCCTCTCTGAATGGAAGGGAACAAAAAAGCTTTGCGGCATAGCAGTGAGCTAAGCAGGAACTGACCATAGGGGAGAATCTGATGAAAATTTACAGATTGTGGGGACTCTGTGACATAGATCACCAAGGTAAATATGATGATGATCAGAAACTGTATCTGTGAGAGAGTAAACTAGTATTTCTGAGTTTGAAACCTTATTTTGTAACAGCAAATTGCTCTGAACTGCTTCCTGCCTCGATTCTGGCTTCCTTTTCTTTTCTTTGGAAGCTGAAAAACTAAAGAAGGTTTTCAAAGGAATGCAAAAGGAACAGGAGTTTTAAAGCAGGAGGCTGAAAGGGGATCTCCGTAAGATGAATTTCACCCAGCACCGTGGGACACTTCAGCCTCTTCATTTCTGGAACCACAGCTATGGACTTCACGGAGGTACCAGCAAGCCCAATGCAAAGGGCCACCCCTCAGGAGGCTGCTACGAGCAACTCTTTGTATCACCCGAGGTGTTTGTGACTCTGGGCATCATCAGCTTGCTGGAGAACGTCTTGGTCATTGTGGCAATAGCCAAGAACAAGAACCTCCATTCTCCCATGTACTTCTTCATCTGTAGCCTGGCAGTAGCTGATATGCTAGTGAGTGTGTCTAACGGATCAGAAACTATTGTCATCACGTTGCTAAACAATACAGACACAGATGCGCAGAGCTTTACCATAAACATTGACAATGTAATTGACTCGGTGATTTGCAGTTCCTTGCTTGCATCCATTTGCAGCCTCCTCTCAATAGCAGTGGACAGGTACTTTACTATCTTTTACGCCCTCCAGTACCATAATATCATGACGGTGAAGCGCGTAGGGGTCATCATCACATGCATCTGGGCTGCTTGNCTGGGAGTTGATTGAAAATGTTAAAGAACTTCCGTGTAAACATCACTCTCAGATGTGGTGACTGACTTCCATATAGCTTCAAAATCCACTTGTGCTTTAGGTTTTGTTCATTATATTTGTTTTTCAATGTGTTGTAATGCTTGAAGAGGTTACAGCAAATGAATGTTGTCCCTGTCTCTTCATATTAATTTGGCATTCTTTTCCTCCTTCTCAAGGCTCTCCCTGGAAGGCTATGGAGNTCTTTTCCTTCCTGGAAATAAGATGATGAAGAAAGCTATTACATGGGAAAAACTACTTTCTTTAGGACAATTTAAGACATTTGTTACTTCATCTCCTTGTTCTGATTTGATGGTCCTTTGATGGTCTCAATTTCTCATAATTTTTAAGCTTAGAGTGCATAATGCAACACATCTTGTAAATGGACAGCTAAGGCACAGAAAAGTTAGAAATACAAGGGAGATCTGGGAGAGATACCCAAAAGGGGGTAAGTATTCTCTTGCTTCTTTGTCCTTTTCCTATTTTGCCACATCTACAAGGCAGAGCATCTTTGTGCTGCAGAGAGTAAAATACAGTTTTAAAAAGAAAAAGCCATGAGTTCAGCTGCAGGAATTCTGTGAGACTGCTAGTTCAGTTCTATGAGATTAATTACAAGTCAGTATTAAAACACTGTTCTGCGAAGTTACAGAAGGGAAACAAATGTCTTCTAGCCCAGCTGCTTTCCTGTAGCTACTGGTAGCTCATGCTGCATCCGAGTTTACTGTGCTGTGTGGTGTTTCAAGAGAGGCTCAGAATCAGCAGCCCCTTGACTTTCTGCAGCTCCTGAGCCCTATTGGCTGGAAGGCAAAGCAGAGGCGGAGAGTGCCCTGAATTTTTTTCTCCTGCACACACCATAAAACAGGCAGCCTGCATGTACTGTCTGACAGCGAGACTGGTGCTTGCAGTTGGAAATTAGTTTCTGCTCTGCAGCAGTCACTTGGGCATTTTATATTTGCCTCTCTGAATGGAAGGGAACAAAAAAGCTTTGCGGCATAGCAGTGAGCTAAGCAGGAACTGACCATAGGGGAGAATCTGATGAAAATTTACAGATTGTGGGGACTCTGTGACATAGATCACCAAGGTAAATATGATGATGATCAGAAACTGTATCTGTGAGAGAGTAAACTAGTATTTCTGAGTTTGAAACCTTATTTTGTAACAGCAAATTGCTCTGAACTGCTTCCTGCCTCGATTCTGGCTTCCTTTTCTTTTCTTTGGAAGCTGAAAAACTAAAGAAGGTTTTCAAAGGAATGCAAAAGGAACAGGAGTTTTAAAGCAGGAGGCTGAAAGGGGATCTCCGTAAGATGAATTTCACCCAGCACCGTGGGACACTTCAGCCTCTTCATTTCTGGAACCACAGCTATGGACTTCACGGAGGTACCAGCAAGCCCAATGCAAAGGGCCACCCCTCAGGAGGCTGCTACGAGCAACTCTTTGTATCACCCGAGGTGTTTGTGACTCTGGGCATCATCAGCTTGCTGGAGAACGTCTTGGTCATTGTGGCAATAGCCAAGAACAAGAACCTCCATTCTCCCATGTACTTCTTCATCTGTAGCCTGGCAGTAGCTGATATGCTAGTGAGTGTGTCTAACGGATCAGAAACTATTGTCATCACGTTGCTAAACAATACAGACACAGATGCGCAGAGCTTTACCATAAACATTGACAATGTAATTGACTCGGTGATTTGCAGTTCCTTGCTTGCATCCATTTGCAGCCTCCTCTCAATAGCAGTGGACAGGTACTTTACTATCTTTTACGCCCTCCAGTACCATAATATCATGACGGTGAAGCGCGTAGGGGTCATCATCACATGCATCTGGGCTGCTTGCACGGTCTCAGGCATCTTGTTCATTATTTACTCTGATAGCAGCGTTGTCATCATCTGCCTTATTAGCATGTTCTTCACTATGCTCATTCTCATGGCATCCCTCTATGTCCACATGTTTATGATGGCTCGGATGCATATCAAAAAGATTGCTGTTCTTCCAGGGACTGGCCCTATTCGCCAAGGGGCCAACATGAAAGGGGCCATCACTCTCACCATCCTGATTGGAGTTTTTGTTGTGTGCTGGGCTCCATTTTTCCTGCACCTGATTTTCTACATCTCCTGCCCCTACAACCCTTACTGTGTGTGCTTCATGTCCCACTTTAACTTCTACCTCATCCTCATCATGTGCAATTCCATCATTGATCCACTTATCTATGCATTCCGGAGTCAGGAGCTCAGGAAAACATTCAAGGAGATTATATGCTGCTGTAGCCTGAGAGGGCTTTGTGAACTGCCTGGCAAATATTAAACTGAGTTGAGATGTTACTGTGTACAGAACATGCAGCACAGACTTCCGAGCCTTCAGATCCTCTTTCTCAGCAGAATTTGGTTTAACCTTTAAGAGTAAGCACCTCTTTCTGCCTCCCCTCCCTTTCATCCCTGTATCCTGATCATGTGTAGCTCATATTTCTGTATAATATTTGTGGTATCTATAGTTTGTAATTTATTTGGCTGGAAAGAGAAGGAGCACTTCATACCAGTTTGTAAGTAAGAAAATAGATATAATGATGAATGTGAAACACAAGCATCTGTATGTTCCAACTGCTGACAAAATAAATAACTTGTCTGACTTACAGTACATATTGTCTGATAATGTTCCTTGCTTTGTGGAAGTAGTTATAGCTATCCATTAGATTATATACCACTTAAAATAGAGCATTTGCTTCTTACTAAGTGAATTAGAAAGCATATTTTTCATAAAGGTTACTGCAGCCAACAAGTTGTATTAATTCATTTTGAACTCTTCATTCATTTTCCCTCTACTCCACAAATGGCAATTCTGCTCTTTGTTACAGCTGTTGCCTACAACAACAAAGTTTTTCAACACCTGCTATGCAGACAATCAATGCCTAGGTTTTAGTGTGGGTTTTTTTCAAGATGATTGCTGTATGTCTGAGACCACCTTTTGTAAAGTTGAAATTGCCCCCTGGAGCATCAGTTAGCCCTGGATATATTAGCTAGACTGGCATCGCGGTAGACTAGCATCCTCCATTCCACCACGAAGCAGGTACAATACTAACATTGACAATGACAGCACCAATGTAAAGACTCAAAGATTGATTTACCTCATGAACAGGGAACTTCCGTTTGAAAATTCAGTCCTTCCTGTGAGGTGCTGCGGGGATCAAGGGCTCTGTGTTTCAGTAGATAATACATTCTTGTTAGAAATGAGCTGTTCCCTATTCTGAAGTGTAGTGTTAACAGATAGGATCCACTGTTAGCATTTTTACAGAAGAGCCAAGGTGTGTGTTAATTTGGCCTGAGAAACTCGGACCACGCTGTGGATCACATGAGCTTTGTGGGGGCAATGCTGTCCCATGGAAGGATGCTGACTGATGAGTCTGTAAACCCACAATCAGATACAGATTTACTGTACAAATTCACTTAGGTAGCCCTGAGTGTTATTGCTCCTTGAAGTCAGCTCACCTTTTCAAGCATCTAATTGATCTGTTCTTAGTTTCATGCTAAAGCATCACTCTCCATTCACAGATTATAATAGGAACCTCAGGTCCCCGATTTTAGCATCTTTGGAGGTGTTTTAAAGCATAAAGGAGTACACATGATTCCATGAAGATGTCCCTTAACACCTTGACACTACCAGTTTCTATGTAAGGGCACAGAAAAATGCATGTATTTATTCCTGGAAAGTATAAAAACATAGTGGAGATAGGTGGAAGACTTGATCAAAATAAAATGTAAGGAATAAATTAAGTTTTAATCCTGAATGCCTGATTTTAACAAGCTGAGTAGTGAATTAGTTGAATGAGCAGTCCTATTAATTTTATTGGCAACAACTTGTTACCTCAAACTGCTTGTTCCCTCATTAAAGAAAGACATACAATGAAAAGCTATAAATGAGAGCCCATTGTTTGATACTCAGGATTCTTGTCCAGGCAGAAGCTTCTCGTTCACTTGTGGGTAACTTTTCAGGATATTGTAAAACTGTGACAACATTTGGTTCTCTGACAAAGAGCATGAAGGAATTAAGGCAGTTCTCAGTATCTTTAACTTCAAGTTACTTACCGGGAGAGTCAGAAGGTCATTTGGCTTTATACACCAAACCAATGGCAAACCAGCAGCAGAGAAATCAGGTCTCACACACTACTCTTGCACCTGGGCCACTTCATCCACCACACTGCTTGCAACACACCCCTGTCACCTTCTCTCAGCTTAGTAAATGATATTGCTGCATTGTAACACTTGCAGTGTGAAGATGTTGAAATACCTCTGCTACATGAACTCTACTTATTATGGAGGAAACAATAAACATTTCAAGAATACATCCCTTCCTGACTCCACTGGGAGTGGAATAAAAAATGCCAAAGGAGAAGGATTTAAGTTCAAGGGGAGAGGGAAGGAGAAAACCCCAAAAAACCCAACAACAAAAAACACCAAACACAACTTTACACTAATATTCTATTAAAAAATCCAGCTAAATTGACTTTATAATATAAAGTCCTTTCCCTGTCCCACAAGACATGATGCTAGCTATGCAAAAATACTCTGGCAATAATACAATACATCGCTGAAGACAGTTTGAAGACACAAATCTCACCTGTTCTTTGTGTTGTCTCACTTTCTTTAGCTACTTCAGGACTGTAAGTTAGTATATTCTGCTCCAGATATTCCCTTTGTAGTCCACGGTTGCAGAAGAAGGTCCAGTGGAAAGTGGAACAAGAGCAAGATACTGCCTTAGGTATTCTGAACATTACCATGACGGTCTCTTTCTCTCCCTAGGCTATACAAGGTGCAGACACCTAATTTAAACATACATGAATTCTGAAGATGCTGTGTTTCTGTATGTTACTTCCTGAGCTCTCAGCTGATCAGTATCTTCAGAGTGTAATTTATTGAAATTACTGGCAAACCTCCCATACAGATAATTTTCCTATTCCCGGATACTCTGTTCCATCTGAGCAGCTGAATCAGTTTCTGTTTGCCTATAGCACAAGTGGTTTTTTGGCAGAGAGACATAGAAATTAGTGTTGTGAAAAAAACATAAATTCATGCAGCTTGCTGAAGAGTGGGGATGGTGCAGGATTATTATCCACACTCAATTTTCTGGAACTTTGTTCTTCTATTTGAAGATCTTCTAAGAAATTATTTCTGTCTTTAACTATCTGGGACCCTAATCAATTCAGCACTTTGTACTTTAGTCATGTAACTGTTGCACGTTTCCCTGTGTCAAGGAATTTGTTTTGTCTCTATAGGTATAAAGATTTACATTTCACTTCTGCTGGAGAAAAGGGTCTACTGGAGTTGCTCAGCTTCCTAAAAGGCAGTCTTCACATGACCTAGGATTTCATGGTAGTGTTTTCTGCCTTTTCCCATAACTGGCTGTAATATAATAACAAAAAACTTTTGAAACAAATGTCTTCCTTCAAGAGGGACATTTCTTTAGCTTTGAAGTATTTTTGGAACAAAGCAAAGGACTCCAAAAAACACTTAGGAGGGTGTAGTTGGTATCAGTAGAGTGGATTTTGAATGATGATCCAAGATCCCCTTTACAACAGAAACATGCTGTCATCTGGAATCAAGGAGAAATGCACTAATGGACTCAGATGTTCTTGAATGTGCACCCACAACAATACCTTCAGTTATGCTTTTAATAGATAAACAGTAAATGTTATTGATGTAATTCTAAAATTACTTTGTGGTTCTTAAACTGATCCTGTTACACAACGTGTTTATAGGATGCTCCTTCATTCACAAACTGAATGCCAGTGAAGAAGAACTTTGATCCTGATGTTATTTATAATATGCTGTATTGCTTATGGACTTGAACAAAACTGCAGTCTCAATCCCACTGAAAGGATCTCTCAGAAAATGTACCTTTAGGGATTAAATTTTAATTGCTTTTTCAGAAATTACTTCAAATTTTAACTTAAATTCCAATCCTTTCTCAAGTATTTTAGGATTTTCTTTTTGGATTAAATACTTCTCTCATTTATTAAAAAAAAGAGACTTCACATGTCACAGGAACTGTCTACTGCTGCTACAGATACTCACTGTCATATAAAACATTATTAATTGACCCTGCTTGGCTTTTTTATTTCAAATGGGTCTGGTTTTCATATTTTTGCCCACTCTTTCCATATAAGAGATTTTCAGATTTGTGGATTAAAAACCAACCCCTTCAGGTTAGTAATGAAAATGCTCTCTGCCGATCCTCCCTCCTCACACTTTCCCCTGCTCCATCCTGGGGCCTTCCCACGGGCCTCAGGGAAACACCTGCCCCAGCGGGGCCTCTCCAAGGGCATCTCTGCTGGGGCTCCTGGAGCTCCTCCCGCGCTCCCCCCGGGGCTCGCAGGGCCGTTTCCCACACCGTTCCCCTCAGCCCAGGTTGCCGGGCAGCGTTTTGTCCTTTCTCAGCCAGGCGTTCTTCCGGGTCCGAGGGGCTGAGCCGTGCCCTGCGGTGGGGCCGCTTGAACCTGCTGGGACCGGCTGTGGTCGGCACGGGACAGCCCCGGGCCCTGCTGGCAGGGGCCGCCCCTGCAGCTCCCGCCTCGCTCCCACTGCTGCTGCGGCCGCCAGCACCTGGACACCTGCACCCGGTAGAAGCTGGTAGTAAACAATACTGTAAGCAGTACTTCAGGTGAAGTCCCATTGCTCTGTACATTTTAGTTTAGTTCCACAGAAAACTCAAAATACTTGCATCTTTCACGTCCACAGTTTTGGAACGTCTCTTCCCCCCTCCAACAAATGATGAACAGATCAACCCAAAAGGCTCCCCTCTGACTCCTGCTGAAGAGCTCTCACTACAAATCTTCAAAACATGTTATTAGCGTCTAAATTAATGTCTAATAATGTTAGACTTGAACATTGTATTGTAGAATTCCATCCTATTTCTATTATTTCAATCCTCATAATGATTCATTTTTCCTAATATTTAAAAATTTAATAATAATGATTTTTCGATAGCCCTTTCTGTGGAAATACCAGCCAGCCTTTTATCACTGACCCTGAGATCTGACCCTGGCGCAGCCCTGTGGGACCCACAGATCAACCTGCAGCCTGCTAGCTGTGTGAGAAGTGATCCATTGTTAAGTCTTGCATATGCTGTGCTATGCACCAATAAAAAGGAATTTATCTGTTTCTAAGTGGCAAAAAAGTGAAAACTACATAGGTATGTAATTTGCCATACTTACTTATTTTTTAAACAAACACATTACAGCTTATTAGAGCTTTCTTTGTAAATGACAGTGGGTGAATAAACAAACAGTAGTCCAAATACATTTGGAGCCAGTATCAGCAGAGCATAAACAAAACACTTTATTGCTGCAATAATCTGCAGCAGCCATTTTGAAGTACAGAGGAATTAAAACATGTTATGAAGATAATATTTGCTATAAAAATATCTTCTTTTGAGATAATAACTCTAAGCAGTTCTGAGATTTCTCATGCTAACTTAGGTCATGCAGATTTCAAGTACATAATAAAACAAAACCAAAAAACCAGCAAGCTTTCTAAAGTGGCATTTACTACAGCCTGAAGGCTGATTTATTAAAAAAACCAAACTGACCAACTAACCAAACAAACAAAAAAAAAAACCACAAAACCACAAACAATTAAACTTGTTTTTTACCTTGAAAAGGCAGACAAAATAGGGGATCTGAATTAAGTATTTTTTTAAAAAGGTAAAATTAAATTGCTGTATTGGCATACTCACTTTCCAGTTTTTCAATTTTGGTTAGGCGAAGGGAATCTGAAAGCTTTCTGGAAAACAGGAACTGTGCATATATCTGTCCGTAGAATTAACTGCCTGTGCGTAAACCTGCCAAATTCGGATTGACTAGTGGGTTTTTGCATTAAAGCATTGAAAATGATCTTGCAGTGTATGCCATACGTTATCCTTGATGCTTCTAATTATCTGGATATACATACAGCCACAGTAAAACCAGAAAAACAAAAATCTGTCTGTGAAGACAGACACAGATATTGCATGTTTAGTAGAAATAAATCTTTACTTATTACCCTGAAGTTTTTACTGGGAAGATGAGGTACATTTCATTGCTTTCTTATGATTATTATCTTCAGCTTCACCCATGGAAATGTAATGCTCACAATACAGACAGCTTAATTTTCCCCTCCAAGATAAAGATGCTGGTTCTCAGTTAGAATTACCTCCAGGACAATACATTGAAGGCATTGCTGGTAAAAAGTCTCCTTGTTTGTGAACTGTGTACCAGTGCACACCAGCATTGCTCAGTTTGGGACTATTCACCACCTACCAACTGTCCAAGGCGAAGGATTGAGATACTGACTCCAAGGTGTCAGCTGAAACATATCCAATGCTTTTCAAACAACTACTGCAAAGTTTCCATCGTTCCTCTGATTTTGGTTATCTCTGATTTTGGATGCTGCAAAGTTAGGATCCTTTGTGTATCCAAATATTCTGAATGTTCAGATATGAAGTATAAAATACACAGAACATTTGCCTCCAAAATTCTCTAGGTTTATCAGTTCCTAAGTCAGTTTATCAGTTTTTCAGTTCCTAAGGAACCTTTCAGTATTCCTGCCCAGGTATTATTAAGCTTCAGAGATCACAAAATGCTTTAATATTGCCAGTCCAATTAGGTTAAGATGAGCTTCTGAGTGTCCATCTATTGTTGCTTTACAATAGGAAATGTAGAGAAAATTTAGTTCCAAAGTGAATCGGAAGGTTAAATGGCTTGAAGAGAGTAAGAATTTCAAATTCTGAAAGAGTTGATACATAAATATTTTAAACCATTAAGGCAGTATGAATTGGGAAAAATCAATCTCTCATGCTAGAGACAAAGATTCAGTGTAAAAGAATTTACTTAGAATTTCTTGTTTAAAAAAGTACTGATATCTAGCAGGTGCTAATTTTTTAGGTACGGAACAATAGAACATTGGAAATAATAAAAAAAAATCACTTTTTTCTAGCTATAGATAGGTTAATGATTGCTTCTATTGAGAACCTACCTTCTAATTGCACTGAAAATGTAATTCACTGAAATGTGCCCTGAAAATGAATGATAATGCCACTTGATTCAGGAAGTTCTCTTAGTTTGTTGTTTTGATTTTTTTAGGATGTCATTTGCATGGCTTTTACTGGTTTATTCATTTAGCTGTCCATCCATGTTTTCTTTGTCACTATATCTGCAGCATTCCAGGGTAGGGACCTTACATGCATTTTAGTGTGAAACTGTCCCAATGTACTCCCAGATGCTAATCACAATAATATAAATAGAGCCAGAAGTGAAAAAGTAGGAAATACATTTTAGCTCTGAAGCATTAAATCTTTTTTAGATTTTTTTTGTGAGAAAATTAATGTGATTTGGAACTTTTGCTACAACATCCCTATAGAATTACATTGTTAACTAGAACAAGTCTGCAATAGATGATTTTAAGTATACTTAATCTTGGATTGTCCCATAAGCATCATCAATTTAAATCTATTCTCCTCCATTTTGGGATATTGAAGTCTTTGACAATTTTCAAGCATGTCTGGGTTTGGTTTTGTTTAAAACAACCTTTTATTCCCAGCCCCAGAGGAGTGAGACCTCTGCAACACTGTCCAGGCAATACTGAGGTTCCTTGAATGATACCACAGAATCATGATGACCCCTTTCAAGTGATTTAGGACTCCTTGTGTCCCATTTCCTTGTGTGTACAACACAGTGCTCTGCATGTCTATTGATAATTTTATGTTACATTCGCTCATAAATCCTACAACCATACTGGATCCCACTGCACTAAGTGCTTTATGAAGGTATGATAGACAGATGTCATCTCAAAATGTTTCTAGTCTAAATAATACCTGGAACATTTGGTGAAAGATTCTATATAAATGCAAAGCAGTTATTATTACAGCTACTGAAACAGTGGAAGCTGAATTTCTTTTGTACACAATATGCTATTGCAATAATTTCTCAGAAAATGAAAGTAATTTCTCTGAAAGGTGAATATCTCCCTCTCACCCCTCCATCTTTCAGGAATTTCTGAGGCTTTGGGGGTGGGAGTGGCTCATTAAAGCATTGGCAGAGAAACACTAAGAAGACTTTTGTAGTGATGTAAGTCAGTATGCTTTATCTTTTCATTTCAATGCAGGCTGTGGAAACTGACAAGCAGAGCAATATTCCTTCTCATCTTTAGTTTTTGAGGGAGATTCATGCAATACTAGTAGAGGAGTAGTAGTAGGAATACCAATATATATTTAAAGATTTTAAGCCTCCTTACAGAACTCTCTCGTCCAGTTCTGATAGATTTGAATTGGATAGGAAACCTCAGTTACTTTCAGTGGAGTCCTGCTTTCACATTTAAATGCCACTGTTATTCACATGTAGTTACTGGAAATATAGAAAGTGCATTATGAAATGAAAATAACCTTTACACCAAGGTTTTTATCCCAGTTGTGATATTCTCTGATGGCATCCCATCATTTTTTCTTTTCTTGTTAATGTCAGAATGACCACTTGAAAGACCCAAAAGGTCCAGGTGCTATTTGCACAAGTTTCTACTTGATCATAAAAATGAGATTCTAAACATTCATCGTATTGCTCTGCCTTAGCCTTCTTTAATCTCTTTTTCTTCGCATGATTTATTCTTCCCCAATAAGTTAGGCTATACCTCCTTCAAAAACACTTCCTTTAAAATTTTCATCCATTTTTCTGTGCATCTCCTCAGCGGTTTCCTTACCTGGGAAAAGCTGAATATGCTGGAAAGCATGGTGGGGTAGGCAGGAGAAAAATATTGAAGCTGGGTCAAAGTAAGGCTTTGAAGCGTCACAGAGAGAGAAGGGATTTGATACCACTCAGGTGGGATGGAAAAGGTGTGGATTAGTTTTTGTTTTAATCTCTTTCCTTAAAGATGCAGAGGGGGGAGTGCAAACTTGGTGCAGCTCAGGAAGGTGCAGAAAGTGCTGGAAGACCAGGCATGGGAAAAAGTAGGCACTTTGTTGCAAATTCTTTAATGCATCTTGTAAGCAGAGTTCTAAACGTTCTCTATGCCAAAAGTTCATTGATGTGGTAAAGGAGCACTATCTTCAGAGACTGAAAGCTTCTTTAGTGTTTCAATGAGCTCTCCATAAAGAAAGTGGTAGGTATCACTTCAAAGCTGTGGCTTAGCTGTTCACACAAGGCTGCCCACCATGATCTACTTGCAGCTGTATCAGCCCAAGTGTGTGTGAGAAATTTTCAGTTACAGCCAGCTAACTTCTAAATTAATTCTTATTTTTTAGTTTAAAAAATGTTTTGCTCTGTCAAATCCTGTAAGTACATTAATGTTGTGCTACTTTCACTGCTTCTTATGATATGTGGTTTATCTGAAGTTTGTAGAAAAAAGACTTCCAGTGCTTGCCAGAAAAAGAAGGCTTTTTTCAAACCAGAGTTAGAAAATGAAACATTAAACAGTGTTGTAGAATTCAAAGCTGAATCTTCAGACAGTGCCAACAAATACAAAATATCACAACTGCAGATCCTCATTGGCCAGGTGGGAGGTTCTTTTGAATAGTTTCAATAATATTCTTATTTCAAACAGGTGAATTGTTATACTTTGAACACATTTTCTATAAAGGGTCCTGTGTTACAGGACCATAATATATAATTTAGAACTAAACCTAAAAAAGTCAGCATTTCTCTTGAATAGGCTAAATTCCTGCTTGATTTGAATATGCTGA
>VYZU01042519.1:852-12514 GCA_013401355.1 Ceyx cyanopectus
ACAGTTGCTTATCCCAGCCTTTGCAGTCCTTCATTTAGTATTTTAAAGCAATAAACACCTTCCAAAGTTTAGGTTGGTTTCCTATCACCTGTCTATAGAAAGAGCTAGATAAGAATAAAAGTTATTTTCTCCCATCACTGGTGAAATGCACAGTAAGAAAACAGTTTCCATCAAGCTCAGGGAAGAACAACTGCCGAGAGGGAACAAGTCAGATCTAGGTCATCTTCTGACTTAATTACTGGAGGAGGAAAGAAAGGACAGTGCCAAAGTTCAGAGTTCTGCTGGAGCCAGGCACCTCTGGAGCATCCCAATAGGTTTCAACCCATTGTAAACATGTGCATGTTTTTAGAGAGTTTTTGCCCTCTGTCTCTGCATAGCTTCATTAGTGTACCTACAATTCAATGTGCACAAACTCATCATTTTTGCATAGAAAGCTCTATAGTTTTGCATTATGTTATAAAAATTTATCCTATGCAAACAGACACAAGCAGCTGTATGAATGTTGATCCTCTTGTGTTCACTTGTTCCTCTGGATCTTTTGGATCTCTTTATTTCATTTATTATCTGAAAAAAAAAAAAAGTGAATTATTAAAAAAATCAATACAAATATTTTAAAACTCAAAATTAGGATTACTGGTAAAGAGTTACACTCTCCCAGCCTATCAACAGATCATAAACCTCAGAAATAGGTATGGAAATAGGTGATTAATTATATGTCCATGCAAATATAATTCTGACCTCTACAGCTGTCATTAGTCACTGAAATTTTTTTTTACTGAAATACAGAAAGGCAAGGATCATTTAATTCACCTTTCCCTTTCTTGTCATCTCATACCTTGCATATATGCATAAAAGAGATAGATATGTAGCTTGAGAGTCTCAGACTATTTCCTGTTCTTATTGAGTTGTGTCAGTTCTGGAAATAGAAATGCACAGGTAGGCTGCCCACCAAGACAACTGACAGCAGTGAAGGAGAATATGGTTTCTCAGAACATAATTAAAATTCTGATGTTAGATTAACATTCATTCTTGACATCTGCCTTTTAGATATTTATAAGAATTAATAAGATCCCTTCTCAGTCTTCTGCAGGTTAAACAGCACCAGGTCTCTCAACCTTTCCTCATAAGAGAGGAAGTTCCTTGTCTCTTGAACAGGGGAGCCCAGAAGCAGACACATTACTCCAGATGTGGCCTCACTAGGGCAAATCAGAGGGGGAAGAGAGTCTGCCTTCTTCAACTACTGGTTATGGTCTTCTTAATATGCCCCAGGATACCACTGGCCTTCTTGGCCACAAGAGCATACTGCTGGCTCATGGTTAATTTGTTATCCACCAGGGCTCCCTGACCTGTACTGGTGCATGGGGTTAATTCTCCCTAGGTGCAGGACACTTGTTGAACTTCATGAGGTTCCTCTGTGCCCAACTCTCCAGCCTAACAAGTCTTGCTTGTATGCCAGCACAACTTTCTGGTGTGTCAGCCACTCCTCACAGTTTTGTGTAATAAGCAAACTTGCCAAGGGTACAATCCATCCCTTCTTCAGGCCATTGGTGAACATGTTGAACAAGACTGGACCAAGTACTGACCCTTAGGGAAGAACTCTATCTACAGACCTCCAACTAGACTCAGTACATGCAATTCATAGAAACATGTCTACATTTCAGTTTTTAGAAGCTTCTGTGAAAACTCTGTAGCATATCCATTGAAGAATTTCTAAGCTTCAAGCTAGCTTGTGTAACTCCCTTAGGAAACCCAAATCTCAAAAAACTCCAATGTTGAGTTTCCTGTCTTTCAACCAAGATTTGCTGGGCTCCCAGCCCCAGAACCTTACTTAGTGCATGACATTCCTGATACTTTTGGCCTCAACAATCCACTGAGTTCTCTTCCAGGAAGAATGGCTGTGAGTTCTTGCGTGTTTTGAGAAAGATAAGTAAAATAAATACACAATGGAGCTAATGGACTGCATCAGCATATATGGAGACTTTCTAAGTCATTCAAAAAATACAGATAGCCAGGACTGCCCAGATGTCCTGGTGAAGGCCAAAATTAGTAAAATGCTAAATGAAAAAATATCCCTCACTATAAAGGGGAAATTACAAGAAATAACCCCCTCAAATGAACCCCAAATAAATTAGTCAGATCAGCAACATATTCCACTGAACCTGGTCATAAATAGGCAGAGGCAAACCTTCTCATTTTACATATCAGCAGAATAAGAAATCCATGTACCTCTTCCAAAATAAAAGACAGTTTCAGAGAACCTTACCAAGCACTGACAAGAGATGGATTGTGGTGAACTGTAGTTGAAGAGAAGAATACATCATCCCTGTCTGGACACAGACTGGCCAAGTTTTTGTCCAGATATAATTAATTATCCTTAAACTTAACCTGAAATCTACTATAGCTGCTCTCCATAGTTGCATTCATTGTTTTGGCAGAATAGATCACAACCTATGATCATCTATGATCGTTCATGGTATTCATATGATGAAGTTTCTTGATATACCTTGGGATAAACTAAACATCAGTAAACCTTGGATACATATAAATCCAGTGTTGTTCTTTCTAGCAATGATTCTACGCACCACGTATTTTCTTTTCTTAGGATTATTAATCTTGATGCTAGGAGCAGCTTGATTTTTCTCCTCTCTTCCTAAACACATTCATAGATAGATTAATAGATAATAGGGGTTGGAAGGGACCTAGAAGATCATCTAGTCCAACCCCCCTGCCTGAGCAGGATCACCTAGACATGCTATATCTGAACTAGATACAGCGGCTAGCACGCTCCAGAAAGACATCAATATCCATACTTTCAATATCTTTTGAAAGATAATGTTTTTGGTTGGTTTTTTTTTGGTTGTTCTATTAGTAATAGCTGATCCCAGAGTTAATTGGAGATCCAGTTGATTTCTGGTGATGCTTTCCTCAAGACTTTACAACTTAAAATAATACTTTTAATATATAACTTAATATTTAAATCACAGAAACAGACAACATTAGAAATGTGAAGGTCGTATCATGATAAATTATGTAAGTTGGCATGTATACAATAACTCCCATACAAAGATCCCAGAATTTCAAAAATATTAGTTGAAATAATATAGGATAGGTGCATGACTAGTGAATTCCACCGTGTTATTGCATGCACTGGCCAGCCAAGGCACGGAGTGTCTACATGAATCTTCCTGCCTAAGGTTACTCAGGAGGTAAATGGGAGAAGGAGTTATATAGAAAAACACTGATCTTGACTCTTTGTTGTCCCAGCCACCTGCAACACACTTCTGCCCTGAAGAACAGGAGACAGGTTAATGGCTTCAGTTGCTACAGCAGCCACTGCCTTCTTTTGACAAAAGCATCTATTTTACCAATTTCTTGGGTCCCATTGTCCTTAGACAAATAACTGAGGTTATTATTCACCAGCTATGAAGTAAGACGCTCCCTGCTTGTAATTTCTTCTGCAGTGATAGCAGAGAGGTCACCCATTATACCTGGCAGTGTGACAGTCATAAAAGGCTACTCAAAAAGGCAATTAAATGTTCTGAATAAAATTACCATTTATATTCATAACAATTAATTTTTGCAACAAACACACCATGTTTACATCCAGAAAAGCTTCAAATTATCCTTTTACAAACAGGGCATGTGAATAATAACCTNTTCTTCAGGCCATTGGTGAACATGTTGAACAAGACTGGACCAAGTACTGACCCTTAGGGAAGAACTCTATCTACAGACCTCCAACTAGACTCAGTACATGCAATTCATAGAAACATGTCTACATTTCAGTTTTTAGAAGCTTCTGTGAAAACTCTGTAGCATATCCATTGAAGAATTTCTAAGCTTCAAGCTAGCTTGTGTAACTCCCTTAGGAAACCCAAATCTCAAAAAACTCCAATGTTGAGTTTCCTGTCTTTCAACCAAGATTTGCTGGGCTCCCAGCCCCAGAACCTTACTTAGTGCATGACATTCCTGATACTTTTGGCCTCAACATTTTGGACTTCAAGATTCCTGGAATTAAGTATTTCATCACAACACAAAACAAAAAAGGACTTAATGCTAAAGCTGGTGAGCTTTTCCATAAAGTGTTAAAAACGTGTGCATTCTGTGTCTAGATTATAGATGCTGTTGGCAAATTTGCCTCTAGCATAAAACTTAGTGGCAAGTAGTATTTTGTCCTTACAACTGTGCTGCACAAATACCATTCTCTTGGAAGTTGCTTACTGCCGTCCTTGCTGTGACAGTGTACAGTAACTGGAACATCACAGTTAGAGCTGGACAAGAAAAAGAAAAGCAACCTGACCCACCAAGAAAGAGTTCACTAGCACTTGAGCACTTGAGCCATTGTTCTGCAAAATATCAAGGCCTGAATTCTGACATAATCCCCTGACATTTTGGGTGATGTCAGCACAACCAGCTATTAGAATGAAAAATGATCACCCACAAGACATTAACTGAGGAAGAATCAATGGCCTTGCAATACATATTTCTCCCTTAACATCCTCCTAAATGGACTTTAATAGGTTTGAACCAGAAGGGAAAACAGGCCTTTTAGAAAAAGCTTTGGCACAAGACAAAGGTATCACAAACTTCTGAATTTTTAGCTTTTCCAGATCCTTTCAGTTTAATTCCACACTTGTCCTTTGATATAATAAAAGCTCCTCGTTCTTTTCCATGAATGCTTAGAGCTTTAACAGTACACTAAGCAAGACCAACCTACAGATTTTACCTTCCCACAGTCCTTCTCACCCCCTCTCCCTATTCCCATTTAAGGAAAGGGAACATTCTCCTATCTGTACCTAGTTTTTTGACAGGGATGAACATCATGAAAAATCAGGAAAGAAAAAAGCTGGGGGGGTGGGGTGTGTGTGGGGTGGAGGAGGACAGACAAGAAAGAAAGACAGAAAAAAACCCAACATAAATCACTTATTTTTATTTCAGCTCTTGAAAGCTTCTGCTCTAATCCATTCTCATATACAACTACCTTGTCCTACCATCCTCCATTAAAATCAATATCTGAGAAAATTTTCCAAGAGTTTCTCTTCTAAAAAGGATCCAAATGTGTGCTGCTGCCATTAAGCTTTGAAATCTGAAGCACTCTGTAAACATGCACAGACACAGTGTCTGATTGTATCTCCCTAACTAACAAATACATTATATGTCAAACCATACTCTAACAGGAGCATCTTCAACAAAAGATTCTGGTAACTTTTCAAGGATTTCCATCCCCACGGTTTCAAACACAAAATTAGCACCTGCAGATGATCTAGAAATGTAGCTAATAAAAGGAAAAAAGAGCTTCTGAAAACTTAAGTCTGTGCTACAGACCAACAACGTGAGTTAGGACAAGAGTTGCAGCCTACTTATTAAGTAATCAGAAAGGCAGAATTTAGATCCCAGGCACTAAAAGAAGTTCTCAAGTGTTCATCAAGTGCTAATCTTCCCCATGAAAAAGAGNGTGCTGATTAAAAGCTCACATCACCTTGAGCTTGGAGGTGAAAAGCAGGGACAGTGAAAATCCTTTAGCTGCATGAACAAAGGCAGGGCAGAAAAAAAAATTAAAAGCATACAAGAGAATAACATTTGCCTAGTAAATGGTATTGATTTCTCATTCATAAATACCATGGTTCTGTGACACCTGAGATGGTAAATACAGCTTCTCTGTGCTAGGTACTGTACACAGAGTGAGAGTGCACCAACAATCTATAAACACATAGCAGCAGATTGAAGCAGAAATAAAGAATTAAAGCACAAGAATTAAGGTACTGATTCTTCCCTCCTAATTGGAAGCACTTAACTAATCTACCTAAATTAGGAAGCTAGGAACCTTCACTTTCTCCACATCACTGATGGAAGTGTCCCTGTTTTTTTCCTCTGCTAGGTATTGACTAGGTCTCCTGACTGATGCAGTTTGCTGCTGCTACCTGTGATGGCAGAACACAGCAACATTCTCCTGTTTTTTTCAGAAGACAGCTCACAGAGTTGAGGTGGGAATTTAGTTCAGATCTCCTCATCCAGAGGGCCTGTAATCATAGGCAGTTTTTCTAGTAGCATGTTAGAATGAAAGAGTTGAAACATTAATGATGTAGTTCCATGAATTAATAGGTATCCCAGAAAGAGAATAGTTTAACTAGGTTTAAGACACACTAAAGTGATAAGCCAAATGGAAAAGAGATACTTGTACATCAGTAGAACAATGTCCACATGCTAGAGATTTTGATTCACATTTGTTTACATTTAGCCTGTATCCCAACCCAGTTGCTGTATCACTCAATGGCTCCTCAGAAGAGTAGTCAGGAAAAGGACATCCTTGGTTGAAATGGAAATGGATTTGATGAAACACCAAAAACTAATATTAATGTCAATATTAAATATACAAAGTTACACACAGCAGTCAAAATAAGCAAGAAGTTATCCCTCATGAGCAGGAAAGCAATCTCAGAAACACGTTGACTACTTGTCAGCAGTGACAACAGGCATTTGGGAAGCCAGGGATGCTTCCAGTCAGGAAGAACACTCTAGAGAGAGGCAAAGGCATCTCTTCTAACTCATGGAAATGTGGGAACTCCAGTTTCCCCACTGTACAAAATAGGACAGAAGACCTTATTTTGCCAGGAGTTTTAAGGGCTAATTAGTTAAAAATGAGTTCAAATCCTTTACTATAAATCTAAATGCTCAGGTTGAATTCCAGCATGAAGATTGTATTATTCATAGTACTTTAAATGTTAACTACTCAAAATTTCATTCATAATACTTTTCCAATAATAAGATCACTGAATAACACCAAAATACAGTATAAGTTTATCATCTTTTAAGATTGCAATTTGTTTTGATTACATCAAAGAACATCTGCTCTGTTTTCTACTTACTCAAAGCACCAAGAATAAGCATAATCACAATATCACACTGTATTTTAGAATTTGCAAGTCTTTCTGCACATTTCATTAGAGAGCAAGTCTTCTAAAGCAAACTTGAAAACATATAACACAGCAAGGGAGGGGGTGGGGAGGAGGCAAACCTGTCAGAAATACTACCTATTTGCTTTTGTTTTACTAGAGGCATTCATGTTTAAGAATAAATGCCTGTGTTGAACCTCAGACTCTGCCTTAATTGTAGGGAAGTCTAATCTTACATTTATGCCATGCATTGGTGTAGTCGGGCATAGGCTACAATCACCATGGTGTACAATTTTTAATTTCCTAAGGGCAGCATTTTTTATTGCAACTGGCAGGTTGTTTATAGTTGTCGTTTTGAGCTGCTTTTTTGCTGTCCTTCTGTGGGTCTTTTATTAACATACTGCCAGATATCTCTCTAAAACAACGCATGCTGGGTTAGTGATAATGTTGTCTGCAGTGGCAGGTCTACCTTGGCATATTATGGGCATAAAATGGGCAGGGGGCAATTGACTTGTCAGAATATTTACAAATTTCAAATTGCTATCTGCACCCTTAATGACTTACACAATGAGAAAGATTGCTATGTCACCATATCCACTCTGCATGATGTATGATAATAGTTGGAGAAGATGGGCTGGGAAGGAGACAGCCCTCATTAAAAACAAATAGCTGTGATTGACATGAAAAACTATGAAGGCTAAAGGAAGGCAAACACATTTGGATTTAAGTGGCTGTTTTGGTAGGGCTGACTGAACCAAAAAGCCTTGTTACTCTTACATAGACTTTACTGCAGAAATAAGTTTCTGTCCAAACCCAATATCTGTTATTCTTGAAAGTACCTCCATTTCTTCCCTTAGCTACATTAATCTAAAAACACTGCCTACAATTTAAAACAACTGTCATGGCTTGTTTATCTTATACTTGATTCATCTGTAATTTGTTGTCTAACAATGCTAAACAACTTTCCAATGTAACCTATCACACATCACATGCATCTCTCACAACATTTTCATTTTTTCTGTCTTTCCCTTCACCCCTCAGACCACAGAGGAGCACATATTCTGATTTCTTGAGTGGCTTCCAGTACCACTTACTCCCCTTTCCTAATAGCAGACTAAAGACAAAACCATCTTTTCTTCTGTTGTCCTAATAACATATTTCTCCATCTCTTTTTCCAGAATGCTCTCATCCTCCTCCATTTATCTTCTTCTCTGTACTTTCTCAATGATAAATTAATTGACACAGGGAGAAGAAAAAGGATTGGTCTAGCAACAGACACCACAAGGAGACTAACCAGGTTCAGTAGTTCCAGTCAGGAGCAGCAGGAGGAGTCCAGAGACACAGCAGGAGACAAGGTCACAGCAAAGGTCCAAGGGGTCCTTCCAGAAAATAAGGACAGAGGCAAGACTGGACACAGGCACTGCTTCAGCTCACACAGAACTGGCAGCCATGGCCCGAAGTGAAATGAGCAGAGCCTGTGAGTGGGCACACAGATGAGGCTGTTCAGGGTCATTAGGCTTGTTAACCCCATCAGGGCTGTGACCCAGACTTGATCCTAAACCTGGTTCAGGACCTTAGAGAAATGGACTGAACTTCAAATACCACTGACCATTCTTGCCACAAGAGAAAACCACTGATTGACCATTTGTGCATCACATATCAGTTTTCTGGGATACCTCACCTTTTGTTGCTATCCTCCAAAAGCTAGGGTGGGAATGGAAAACCATCTCAGTTGTGGTAAAAAGTAGTAAGAGAGGAAGCTTATAAAAACTTTTTATTATTATTATTTCAGCTCTTTTGCACACTGAGTTACACTTTATCACTCATTGTCTGTGCCCTCCTGTGAAACCAACTCCTTGGAGACCCATCAGCATCCCTGTTAACAGCTCCTTTCATCCAGCCCTCCTGCCTCTTCAGAGGTTTCAATGTTATTCTTGACAGAAACTGAGTACAGGAGCACACACTTCATACAAGCCTAATAGTTCTTTCTCCTGAGTAAGAATTTTTCCACTGACTTGAGTGGAGGATTGTATTCTTGAGAGTATCTTGTGTACTAAAACAGCACAAGGTCACTTGGACAACAAGATGATGATGATTAAATATAGAGATGCTATGTGTCACACTTCCAGCAAGAGATGTCTAAGCACTTTGTAAAAACAGTAAGCACCACATTAGATCACTCTTTCATCTGGCACAGAAAAGAGAGATGCTCTGAAAAAACTAGAAGTATAGTAGTAGAACTGGAGTTAGAAACCAGGTCTCCTAAATACCAGACCTGTTCTTTATCCACCCAGCAATGCTTTCTTCCTAGAGTGTTTTCCTACACATGTTTAGAAGAATTTTTGATAGCATAAGGCTTTTGAAGGTTAACTTCATAATTACAAACGCAAAACAAACTGTTTGAAAGGTGCTGCCTGAAATACCATCATTTACTTCTTGTTTCAGTTTTGTTTAACTGCACCATTTTTCATAGTCTTTGAAAATGTTGAGAAAAGAGGTAACAGTCTGAGCATCTGGCCTGTTATAAAATGGAACATGTTTACCTAAAAATGAAAGATTTACAAATGTTTTTAATGTTTCTATGGAAACCAGAAAATCACAAACCACTTGTGTCAGACTGTTAATACGGGAATGACACATTTTCTTGATATATATGTAAAAGCATATTCTCACCTGAAAAAGCCTGTTTTCATTTTAAAGATAATTAAAGTGATGGCAAAATCTTTTGAAATCCAGTACCATTGATTAGCCATGGACCAATAGCAAAATGAAAAATCTACATCACAGGACACTGCCAAAAGCCCTCATAATCTGAATCTTTAGTCTCTCTCTCAATGGTCTATTTCTTACAATTCTTATCTAAGAAAGAAGCCATCACATCAAAGGCACTTCAAAATGTGAGCGTACTTATTACAAACTACCTCACCTTCATCCCAAACAGCAATACAAAACTTTTTTTTTTTTTCTGTTTTTTTCCTCTTCTCTCAAGTACCCTTATATGAGGTCAACAGATATTTGAAAGTGAGGGGCACTTGTTTCAGAGAAACTACTGGCTTAAATAAAGAAGTTATTTATCTCATTTGATGTGGCAAAATAAGTTTATACATAATAAGAAGTTTATACATTAAAAAAATAATCTCATCATAATCAAGAAGCTAATGAGGTAATGGTTCTGGATATTAACAACTGATATGAAGTATGGAATGCCCTTCACCTGATTTCAGATATCTCACAGTTTATTGGTTTGTTAAAGCTAGAAATATAAAATCCCTTTAACATCAATGGAGAGAATGAATCCACATAAATAAATTAGAATAAAGAGCACTGAAGAGCACATATCCTTTAGCTGAGAGTAGGTGATTGGACTAGACACCTAATTTTCAGATGGATAAAGTTAGATGAAATTAATTTTTTTCTGTCCTTCTACCTCAACCAAGTGACAAATATTAGTCATACAAAAGGCTGTAGATAATTTCATATGCAATTTCTCTAAATCCTGTGTTACTTTCATTAGTATAAAAAGTAGCACTGTTTAGGTATTACAGCCTTTATGGCACTGCAGGAGTAAACCCAGTGATTCAGGCTCCAGTGGCAGATGAGGGCAATGCAAACAACTATGAAGAATATATGCACTGTTTTTCTGGACAACTAGATTTTGCACTTCAATGATAGTGTTAATTCTGCTAACAATGGCCTCTGAAAGTCTGGCTCAGCTAGAGATATTTCATAATGATCACATAGTACATATTTGAAAACATTTTTTTAAGTCAGATTGGGCAGCATAAACTCAATTATACACAAATATTCTTCCTGAAAACAGTGACAGTAGTAATGTGAACAAATGCTTGCTAAAATTAGTCATCTGCCATGTGAGACATGAAGGTTGCCACCTACCAATCAGAGCTCTTGAAAAAGGCAAGGTTGAGCATTTAATCTTCCTTCAATTTCTATGGTTATTGTAAGGTCTCTAAATGACCACTCTAGAAAAAAATAAACATAAATATTTATTTTAAAAACAACAATACCATGTTTCAGGAAAGAAATGTGCCACCTGTAACTTCATTCAACACTAAATTTCCTATACCTATACACTCACAGCAGGTTTATAAATTATCACCTTGAAACGTTCCTCCCATTTAGAATGAACGTTTTGTTATCACTCAAATACAATATATCAGGAGTCCCAATGGACCTCTGCTACTGGAAACAGTAAATGTATACATTTATTATTGTAAAACAGGAAGTGATGATGCCATATCTCAAAGTTGGCCAACTTCCATTCAGGAAGTTCCATTTGTCTGCCGGACAAAATTAAAACAAATTTGATATCCAATCAACCCAGCTTGCAGATGTAGCAAGAACATACTGGAATTTGATTCTGTTATCTCTGCATATTTGTGAACCCTGTTACGAGTAAGAGCCTGTCCATCACAATGTACTCTGGTGAATTGACAATATTGCCACCAAAAACCTTGCTTCAGGATAGAAGCGAAAACAGAAACAAACTTCCCTCAGAATTTCCTTAGTTGCTTTAACATGAGTGGAATTTTTCTATGTTTATTTTCTCTTCTCATTAAGGATGTTGTCCTTTATTATTAATTAAATGGAAAGCATCTATAGCCAGTGATTGAATTACCTCAAAGTACCTGCTTAAAATGATCGATATTGATCAAACTAAAAGGTAGAAAGTACCACTAGTTTTCTTAATGTAAGTGATTTGGCTCATGAAACGTTTTGATCAAATTAAGTGGAGGATCTAAGGAAATTCT
>VYZU01042520.1:2667-18241 GCA_013401355.1 Ceyx cyanopectus
ATCCCCATTTGCATATGCAAATGACACCTTTGTTTATGTAAATCGGCCATTTATTCACATATCAGGATACCACACATGCAATATGCCTACACACAATTAGTGCAAGCAACTGTTCTATCCACATACACAAAAGAAACCCTAATTACAAGAAGCAGCTACCAAGAGTTTCCAGGTCAATGCTGCACTTCCCATGCTTCAGCAGCTCTCAGTCAATGACATTACTTCAGCTGCTATTTTCAGAAATTGCCAATAATCTAATAAGGGAAAAAAATTCATTTTCAGATATAATAACAATAGAGGGATGGCAGTCAAATCTCTCATATTGAGACAGGAAGGAAAAGCAGAGATAGTTAAGTCAGTGTTCCTGAAAACATTTGAGAGCCCTTGCACTCCAGCAGACCTGAGCTGCCATCATTTCACCACCACAGACTGCTGCTCACTGTTCTCTGGCTACAGCAAAGATTTCTCCAAAATCTACACGTGTATGACTGCAAACAGAGAGACAAGTCAATGAACACATACTAAAATTGATGCAAAGTAATTCATCTTTCTGCTTCAGTTGTTCATCCAAAAATAATTAATCTATGCAGACTGAACACACGCAGGTCAGGTTTGTCAGAGAGGCTTTGATGAGCGAGGGAAACTATGAACAAAATCTTTTCTAGGAGAATAAAAGTTACTCACAATGACTCTGAAAGCCTCTCGTATCATCTTGTGACAAGATGCATGTCTTTATTCTCAATTTATTTCTCCGTGGGTGGCCAGGTCTGAAGCATAAGCAAAATGGCAGCCCCATCAAGAGATGGGGAAGGAGGGAGGGAAAGTGTCTTATTCAAGGAACAGAGTTACCTAAACAAAGACCAGAATATATGTGAAAGAACACTGAAGGCACATTTTTGATCCGTGTTATTTAGTCCAATTTAAGACAGAATGATGCAGCTATCAAAGTTATCATACATAATTGCTGCCATTTTCATGGAATAAAGTGTGTTCATGAAGTCATTTGACTGCTAGTCCTTCTTTACTTATAGTGAAACTGAGTGAGGACGTGGTTTTAAGCTGAACAGAAGCACCTCCCCGCCCCCAAACTATTCCTCTTGAGCACCCCTACAGGTCTATACACACTTTAGTCTTTACACTTTAGCAATAACACAGCTGTTCTCCAAATGTGTTCAACAACTGTTCTCTAATGCCATCAGCTTCATAGTGTAAACGGGTCCTAAAATAGCTGGAACATTATGTCCTTTGCCATTATATCTTCCCTCTTGGCTGCCAGGCTCTTCTTTTTCTTTTTTGATGGATTAAGTAGAAGAACCACAGCAATTTGTTGATTTGAAAACTAAGCAATCTCTCTAAACTATCTCTATGCTCATTCACTGCTGTCACCGACTCTACCTGAATTCATCTTGGAACCTGCACTACAAAAGCTTTATTCATAATGAATTTGCATATGCAAGCAGGGTTGATGAATCCAATAAAAGACTCGTTTCCTACCTAGAGACATCTTACAAGATCTACTTTTTTGGCTTAGTTACTGATATTGCTCCTTTCACTTGTCTTTTTGCCTAGAGGGGCAGAGGTTGATCCTGCAAACATTTCACTTGTAAGGGCTGTCCCTTCTCAGATGCTCTATCTGGGCTGCAGAAGTTTTAGCAATACAGCACTCCAAAATTTGTCAGCAGCAACGGGGCTTTATTCAAGTATCAATGTGATTTTTCTTGAAACTAGCAAAGAAAATAGGCCCAATTCCATTGCCAGAAACAAGGAAGAAATAATTTAATATGAAACTTGACATTGGAAAGAAATTCTTCTGTGACTCAAGAGCTTTCTTCTCCACCAAGAGGAATGTGGGATCTCAGGCCAAGTGTTCAGTTTAGATATGACTGTTCTTCACTTAGAGGGCATTACTACAGCCCTGTTTCTCTGTGTTCCAGAGCAAGATTTTTTAAAAAACCCAAACATTTTTTACCCCAACATCTCAAAAAGGAGCAAAAGCTTGCACTGGTACAGTAGGGAACATTGGCAAGGTCAGCTCACTCTGCCTTTTCCCACATTCACCAATAGATGGTGGCAAAGACCCCCTCCAAAGCTGCCACTGGACTTGCACCGTTAACGTTTTTAAAATCCCTCTAAATGACATAAAAAAATGGGGAAGTCAGATGCAGACATCTCCTTTGCAGCTATCACCTATATACAAGTTCATAAATCTTTATAAACATGCCAGTAGATAAAGCTAGCATTAACAGAATTATCTTCAGGTATGAATGTATTTGTTTCTTCCTTTGTGAAGTAACAATATTTCTCTTTAATTTCATACAACAGAGCATAAAGAGCAACACCAAAGCAAGCTCCTCTAACATAGGTTAAAAAATTAGACTTGTTCAAGAACTCTGCACAACTCTGCCTGAAAGGACTTGATGATCTCAAAGGTCTGTTCCAGCCTCAACAATAATTCTGTGTAGAGGGAGAAAGGACCAGATAAGACTCACAAAAAGTGATTTCAAACTCATGTTACAGCAGGCTGCTCTCTTTTGTATTGCCAATCAGGACAACTTCGTGTCATTTCAAGAGACTCCACATAGCTCCATGCCTCTCTTGGCCGCCTGTGTCAGGATCAGAGTTTTGATGGCTCAGGGGAGCCAAATACCAGCACTTTGTTAATCAGTATTTGGCAAAAAATAGCAAAGATTATTTTGTTTGGATTCAAGGCTTTTTAAGTGCTGTCCTTATGTTTCAGGAAGTCATGCAAGAAACCTATTTTTGCCTAACTTAGGAACATAGCAGTACAGGTAGAGCACTAACAGGGACCAGAAGTCTCTACCACTGATGATAGACAAAACAGGAGGTCTGAGTTTGCAAGAACCCATCACCATAATGAAGTAAATCAGATCTGCTGGCCAAATTACATAGCACACAATAATACCCTGCCTATCTTAATATGACATTGTTTTCAGTTCATGAGGATATTCACCACCTCATTTCATTACACTGTGTATTGTTGCCAGCAAATGACTGCCCTGTTCCATACCAGCTGGGCAAAACAGACTGAGCAATGGCTAAGCTTTATTAATCTTTTATTTCAGAACAAAGAGCTTTGAGGTATTTGGGTTCAAAATGGTAAAATAATGTGATTATAGCCTTTGCTATCAGGTTAACCTCTGAACATAATTGTGCTTGCTTTTCTTTTAATCACATACCTTTGCAGAGCACTTCACAAGTATGTTCTGTATTTGATATTTCATGTACATGCTTTAGTCCTTTGCTTATTTGCAGTGACTCGTCTCCAAGCTAGGGATCTACTGTCAGCTTATTAGTTTAAGTACCAATCTGTCATTATAAATAATCCATTGTGCATCAAGCTTTCCATCTTGAAAATAAGAAAAAAATATATTCTCGGCTGTTTTTTCCCCTAGCAAATGTAAGGGAAACTCCTGATACCATTTTGCATAGAGTATAATCTTTTGAACTTTGGTATAGGGGCTCCAAGCTAATTTTTCCAAATCATAAACCTTCTTTGACCTTCAAAAACATAAGGAATTTAGAAAGTAAAAAAAAAAAAAAAGACATTCCTAGTGATCCATGAGATTTTATATCCTATAAAGAGATAGAACAAGCAGCTCTGAACCAGGTATCTGTGGTGTGGGACCAGGCAAGGTCCAGAGGTCTCTTACAACCTACATTATTCTATGAATCTGTAATTCATTCATTTATTAGTTTGCTTCTCTGGGTTATGGTAGTGTGGTAGGTTGACACTTGCTGAATCCAGGTGCCTGCCAAAGCCTCTATTACTTCTCTTCCTCAACTGTACAACTGGAAAATATAACAAAAGGCTCATGTGTCAGGATAAGGACAGGGACATCACTCAATGACTGTCATGGGCAAAACAGATTCAGCTTGGAGAAATTAATTTATTACAAATCAAATCAGAATAGTATAACAAGAAAAATCCACATCTTAACAACATCTTCCATTCACCCCTCCCTTGCTCCTGGGCCAAATTTTACTTCTGATTTTCTATACCTTCTCCCCATCTTGAGCAGCACACAAATCTCTACTCCAGCACCTGGAACACCTCCTCACAAGCCTCCTTCACTGACCTTGGTGCCTGCAGATTTGTTTCTCTCATTCTCATTCCATCTCTCCAGCTGTAATTGTTCTTGCACAGGTTTTTTTCCTCCCTTATTAAATATGTTATCATACTGGTCATAGGGAAAGCTTCTTGCCAGTGTCCTTAAAAGACACTACTTAGAAATTGTGGATCATGGCATTTCTTGGGCCAAATAGCACAACAGCCTGAGGGCAGGAAATGAAAAAACACCTTCAGAAATCAAAAGGTTTCTAAACCCACCAGCTGTCTTCCAGCCATCCACCAAAGACTATATGCACAGACATTTCACATGTGGCTTTCCCATCCAGTAGTGTTTGCTGACCCTAGACTACTGCTTTGATGTGAAAAGCTTCTTCAACATCTGCCAAATGGATTGGGAGTAGCAGCAAGAGCACTACAGCTTTGTTTTGCATAGGCAGGAAAAGGGGATTGCTTGTTTGAAGTCAGGGCACACAATGGAGGGAGAAGCATTCATCCAGTAAAGAAGTACCAGGAACCTCAGCATACTGAGCATAATTTTTCCTAAAAGCTCAGCATTTAATCCAATGTCTATTTAAGTCAATTGGCATTTTTCATGGACTTGAGGTGAAAGATAAAATGGCCCATTAGTGCACTTTTTAAAAGCTCTGCTGAACAAACATCACTAGGCCATTCAGGTCCTTTTTTTATGCCATTCCTTCTCTCTCAAAAACTGCATTTATTGCTACTCTTGTCCTTTACCACAGCTTGTATTTTAACACTTTTGCCTCCATCAAAAAAAGGAGAAAAATTCTCTGCCTCTTTTCCTCTTAGTAAAAGGGAATCCACTCCATTAATGTCCTCATACTACTGCAGCTCTGAAGATTAAAAAAACTTTACAAAGGTATATAAAGGTAGATTTGGGTACTTAATAGGTATACCTAAGATTAAAAAAAAAAAAAAAAAGAAATTTAATTCAAATTTTAAAGAAAAAAATAAATGAATGTTAAATAATTTCAGATCCCTCACTTTGAAGTACTGCAGAGTGAAACAGCTGGGCATTAAACTTGGATTCATCAAATGAAAAGTACTTTGAGCTTTTCCACTCATGCTGGACATTTCCCAGAGGGGTAAAGGGAGAAAAACACACCTTTAGAAGAGTTATCTGCATTATACCAAACTGTCATTGCATTCTGACTTCTAAAAAGATCTTGCTAACTGATGATAGTATGATTTTATAGCTAAGATTAGGTAAAAGTAGATACCACAGAGAAAACACAGCACAGAGCAGTAATAAAATACAACAGCAGGCTCTCATTTGCTGCCCACATACTGTAAACTTGTGGGTAACTCCATCTCTGTTAAGCACCCTGTATTCAATTTTCAATTCACAGAGAAACAGAGCCAAACCCAGCTACCAACTCTAGCTGTCTGGACCAGTAACACCTCCCACCTGCAATAGCACTTACTTGTTTGCTTTTTATATTTTTAATTTTTATGTTTACTTGAGAAGTAGTACACCCATTCCTAACATCACTGTCCATACCAGGAGCAAAACATGACCAGGTTAATGATAAATGCATTTCACTCACCTTTTACTGCTGGTCTAGATTACCAAACAGATCTTTACCTGATATTTTACTTATCATTGCACCACTGGAATAAAGATACTTAAAACTAAGCAGTCCTTCTACAGCACGATTCCCCTAAATAGTTGAAATTCCTACAAAGACAACATGATTTGTTCTTATTACTACATCAAAGTGGGAGGTCAGCATTTTCAGAAGCATCTCAGTTGCTTAAAGGCCTGCATGCTGGTGAAAGCAGTTTTTATTTGAAATGCAACAAGCAGTTTTTCAAAAGGAAACCTTTGAACTGAAGGATAACATCATTCTCCAACATCGACAATGTTGCTGAAAATGAAATATTGGAAGTGAAACATTTTCAGATAACACTGCCTTTCAGCTCCCCTACGCTTTACAAGACAACTGACCTTAGTGATAGGACAGTCTGTCACAGCAATATCATGAATCAAAATATACACAGTATTACATAAATTAATAGGTGCTGATACTGCCAGGGTGTCTCTGCCCCTGTGAGCCTAGGACAGCACTGGTAGGTCAGTACCCCTACCCCAGTAGCAGACAGCTGCAAGAACTGGGGCAGCTCTGCTCCTTGTTCACTAGCAGCTCTCCCTCTGCCCCAGATCTGCCACCCTTGTGAGCCTGTGAGGACCTAAGGGTCCCAGGGAAGAAAAAATGTGGGGGAGAGATGTAACACTCTGCCCACCATACTGCAGGGCCCTACTAGCTTGTGAATCTCTTTATTGAGAAGCCCCAGCTCCCCAGTCTTTCTTCCCAAGACAACCCATTCCTAGGCTGAAATCAACTGCACTGCAATAATTCACGGCAGACTATTATCTGTGTCATTATAGATTTACTAGGTATTGCCCCTCACTTAGCCACATAAGCAACTCCTACACCAAAGGAATTAAAAGGGAGAATACAGAACACAGCTTCAGGAGGTGTCAGTGGAGGGGATGCAGGCAACACAAAACACCCTTTTGCTGTTCATGTAAGAAAACATCATTTCTATTTGCCTGAATCATAGCTTTTTGCTGATAACCTTGCTACTCTCCACATCTAGAGTTCCTGATTTTTCCATCTGGGTATCTAACAAACAATATGATTTGCCTCATAAATCTTTGCTAAGTTTTTTTGAATGTTGGCTACTTCCACATACACAGGCACACAAATGCACTCCCATTTTCACAGCAGAGAACTGTCTTACAAGAGGAGACTAATGGAGGGGGGAAAAATGGCCTAAGAAAACAAAAATCAGCTGTAGCACAGTTGTGCAATCATATTAGCAAAGGTGATACAGATTCAAGCTTCCTTTGAATTTTATTGTTTCTATTCAACAAAACAGAAACTTGACATTTCTATTTCAAACTATTCCAGAACAGCATTGGTTTGCTCCCTTCCCTCAACCCCACTCCCCAGCTTTTATGCCATCAGTTTTGAGCTGAATCACACCACCATGTTATTACCAAAGTTGAAACTTTGCCCTTCATATTCTCCTTCACCAAGGACAAGCAGCACTAGCTTTCCAGGCAAAACTGTCAGTGTACACTTATGATAGTAAATAAACTAAGGATTACAAGCTCCTAATGAGGCCTTTGAGGCTTTACAGATCAGACTTCTCAAATTGCTGCTCTCTGAACACAGGAATCTTGCTAATAACAGAATCTGTGCTTTACAAATTTGAGAAGTTTGCAGTGTTGTTCAAATGATGTGATCTGCTTTTAGATTTATTAAGGAGCTTAACAGAACTGTCTGTCCCTTCTCTTGGCTCTGCTCCAGGGAAGCATTTAGTCACATAGTAAATCAGTTCTTGTTCACAAATTCACCTAGGTATGAGTGCTTAAAACCCAGTGGGTTTTAAGTACACATTACCTGTACATTTTTCTGACTAAAGCTTTGAGAATGGCTTCATTGAACGAAAAATCATTGTGAACAACATGAAGAACTTTGCCTGCTGGACAAGCATGTAAGATGTTCTTCCAAAGGTTTTGTTCTTTCCTTATGTTAATTTTCCTTCCCCAAGCTTGGATATGCTGAGATAGCAGGCCTCTAAGATGCTGCCCTGAGTTGCAGAATTTTCTTTTTCTTGCTGTGCTTTGGCCTTGTCTGACTTCATTTACATACTCTGCAGCTTTCAGCTTGGCTTGTCAAATTCGTTTGATGTATGTCTAACTTTCTTCCTGACTTCTCTTCCAAGGCTTTTATCACTCCCATTTACTTCAGTGCACCTACTTCTCAACAACAGTTTGGTTCTTACACAGAAAATGCCTGTTCATGCCTTGGTCCTTCGGCTCCATAAAAGTGGATCCTCCTGATTGCATGGGGCTTGAATAAAAGAGGCTCTTTTTTACACCAACAGGTACTGCAAAGTGCAAATCAAATCCAAAGGGTATTTGACTGAGAATTTACAAAGTTAAACTGATGAAATAAGTAGTTTATAATTAAACTACTGAGAAAAACCTTAACTGAAGAATTACTAGAGCAACACTGTAATTATGCTGTCCTTCATATCCTACCATTAGCATTTCTACAAGTGACATAATAATAATATGGCCTTTTTTTCTCTTTACAAGCTGTCAGCTCTCCTTACAGAATTCAAGTAAGTTTATAAAGAATATCAAGTTCTTAAATGGAAAATGCAAATGATGATTTTTGTGTAAGAGACATGACAGTCACATTAGTAAGCTCATTAAATTCATGGCCATATATGTTTCAAGCCAGTAGAGTAGAACAACTTTTTCCTTTTCCTTCATTTCCCCCTATCTAGTCAAGATCCAAGAAAAGCAAAAAACAAACAAACAAACAATCTCCTGAGCTCTCCTGTTCACTGCTCAAATCTAGTATTTCTTTAGGAAGACAGACCACCTGTACTTCTAGAAGAACATACAGAACTGTCATGGTTTAACCTCTGCTGGCAACTGAACACCCCACAGCCACTCACCCACAGCTTGCCTTGCACACAAACACCCCCTTCTGTGGGATAGGAAGAAGAATTGTGAGGAAGAAAATCAGGGAGACTCCAAGGGTTGAGATAAGAACAGCTTAATAAAACAACATAAAGAGAGAAAGCAACAGTACTAAAATAATACAAATGATATTAGATACAAAGCAAATAACAACAGTCAGGAAGGCTCTACCTGTACCCAAGATGCCAACTGTTCCTGCTTCAGCCATACCAAAACAAAGTGAAGAGAAGGTGAGTAGCCACTACCTTCCCCTTATATAGGGACATGACTCATGTGATTCCAAATATCCCATTGGCTGGTTTGGTTGTTTATCCCAACTGTGGCCCCTCCCATCTTGCTTGGGCCTGCAGCTGTTTGTGATAATTAACCTAGACCAAACCCAGCTAAGAGCACATCTCAGTCAATTAGAAGGAAGGTTCTTTCCCCAGACACCAAAAGCTTGTAATAAGCAACTGAGCTGGTAATGAGAACATTGGAGGCTATCCCATGGGCATCCTTCAGGTTGTTTTTGCTAGCAGCCAATATTCTTCCTGCCCTATAGCAAGGAAAAGGCTGCAGTACAAGCTGTGGCTGTTGAGTGCCTGGGAATCTATTTGGGCTTGTATTCCCCAACCACTACATTCCTCAGGAGGTGTAATTTGATTTGCATTCTAACACATCCTAACACATTCAGAAAAGGTAAAAGAAAGTATATGGCCTTGTGTTACTACACTGGGAATGGTAGAGAGGCTTACTGCTGATTCTGAAGGACAGCTGAGACACTTTCAAAGCACAAACTGTCAGAGTCGTGGTTCACAACAGGATGCAAGGCTTTGGCAGCCAGTTCTGTTAATTCTCAGTCAATCATAAGTGTTGATAAAAGAAAAATATGTTTAGGGAAAAGTGCATTTTCTGTCGAACAAGCAGCACAAGTATAATGGAGCTGAAATGAGATACTTGAGTGTTTTAAATCTTTTGTGAAGTGTGGAAGCAAAATAAGCACTAAAACAAAACTGAATGTATTCTCTGATAGATTTTAATAATTGACTGCTTGAAAATAAATTACTATATTAAAAAAAAAACCCTATGTGATGTTGATTAAATTGCACGCAATTGTGTGGTTAAGATATTTCATAGTGCCTGTGGTATAATTTGCTGGCCTTTTAAGATCATAAAATGTTACATTGAGAGCAAATATATCTCATTATAATTTTGGGGAAAGACAAGAACCTCTTACCTGACACAGATAGTATTTACCTGTTATATATGTACATATAAGATAGTGATTTACTAAGGACAGATAGGAATGAGAGGTCTAAATCTGCAGTTACCAAGTTAGTGCAGCACCAAGCTCATCTCATAAACTTTATGAAAGTTGGTGTTGATTTGTTTGAGTCTAGGACCACTTAAATGTAGCTATAATTCTGTCATAGATCAGTTCCCACCATCGCAAAGCAGCAATAGAAATAACTCACAGCTGACAAAACATGCCAGGAAAATTGCTGCTGATAAAACCTTGAACTTTTGTTCTTTTTAGAAGCCTGGTCCAGAACCTGTGTAATGCAAGGTGGCCAGGGGTCCTCCCTGCCAGCCAAAGTTACTTTTTCCATAATAGGGATCACATTGCTAAGAGAGGAACTTCTCTGTAAGTCTTTTTCAAGCTGCATACAGAGCAAGAAAGGCTTTGTCTTTAGACCAGAATTAAATCAAGCTGTGGCTCCAAAATCTCCCTTTCCTGTACACAGCCCAAACCTCCCTTTTACCATATATATGGCAAAGGACTCCAACTCAAGCTAGTTGGCTTGTAAGGTGAGGAAACTAGATCAGATCAGCACAATCTAGTTGCTCACTCAGTCATTCTGTGTAGTATATTTTGATGTGTCTAAGAGCTTGTCTACCTCAGTTGGGAGGGGAAAGACTGAATACACGGGATATTCTGTTTTTTTGTTTTCAAGTTCAAATTACTGCAGCTTCACAAGGGAGTTGCAAACTTCTGTCTACTGGAAAAAGTCTTTCAAAAGGCCATTACATTAATGTCATGAGGAGTTAAAGAGGGGAAGGAAAAGGTTCATACAGTTGCATCAGTATGTCAAATGGCCTTTTTTAGATTTTGGCAGCCTTCCCACTGCTGTCCTACGCTTTTCAGTCTCACATTACCAGTCTGCCAGATTACCTAGCTGCCCTGTAGTGCACCAGTCTGACCAGCTGCTAATTCCATGCTTTTAAAAGCTGGCATACAACTCACTCAGTGCGCTCCACTGGTGGTCACCCACTCCTAAAAGCTGATTATCCTGCTCAGCATCACAGCAATCATGTACTGTGTAACTGTGCAGCACTAAGCGGAGATTCTCAGTTTCTCTGACACCTGATAGAAGACATTAGGTAATGTCAAAAAGAAGTGTAACTTTTTAAACAGCACAGGAGAATAAGAGGTCTTCTAATGACTGTGCAAATCCATATCCTTACTTTGGACATTATGGGAAAAACTGTGACACTGAAGATATCAGAACTGTGATGAATTAGGAATGAAAGTCAGAACAATTTTGCTATGAAGATCCAAAAAATAACACAGAGAAATAGAGAGGGGGAGAATGAGTCCCAAGCTCAACAGGGCTATGAAGGAGACCTGGCAGTACATGCTACATTAAAGTACATGAATGGATGATCCTCTGTGCCTGACAGATCCTGCATTTTAGTCATTTTAGTCAGTTATTAGGGAAGAACCTTTCTGATTTATTTTTTTTCCTAGACCTTTTAGTCATCTCTATAGCCATATTATCGCATATATGCTGGGAAATTCACATCAGCAGCAATCATTTTCCTTCTATTTTCAGATCCCACATCTCTCAGCCACATTAGCACTTACCCCTCAGCTGTTCCCTTTCATTTGGCTGGTCTTCAGGGCATACTCCTCCTGCACTCCAGGTCCCCTGTGTAAAGCTTCATATGTCAAAGCAACAGAGAATAAGCTGGAAACCTCAGTATCAGTGATGGATTAATGAACCTTTGGCAAACCTCTGTACCTTCTGTTTCAAGTGTGAGGCAAAGTCCTTTGATCTTACCTTATTAACCGTATTTGTGTAGAAGCATATAGACTGAGAACTAACAAGTAAAATTCTTCAGGTCCACTATAATAAGAATTATAGAATAGGGAGTTGGAAGGGACTTCTGGAGATCACGTAGTCCAACTCCTCTGCCAAAGCAGGTTCATCTAGGGCAGGTTGCAGAGAAACACATCCAGGCAGGATTTGAAAGTGTCCATAGAAGGAGACTCCACAAACTCTGTGGGCAGCCTGTTCCAGTGCTCCAACACCCACACAGTAAGAAAGATCTCCCTGATATTGAGGTGGATCTACCTGTGTTCCATTTTGTGCCCATTGCCCCTCATCCTGTTGCTGAGCACTACTGAAAAGAGACTAGGTCCATCCTCTTGATACCCACCCTTCAGATATTTATAAACATTGATAAAATCCCTTCTCACAGTGCATGGGGTTATCCCTTCCCAGGTGCAGGACTCTACACTTCTTGTTGTATTTCAAGAGACCTAGCTGGACAAGTATTTCCTCCTAGAAGGAGAATCTGAGGATAACCATGTAACAGACGTATAAATACATGGTTTGACACAGTACAGAAAGGCTTTTGCATGCCACAGGGATGAATGAAGTCTAACAGCCTAGGGAAAATTGAATTTAATTGCATAATTACTGAAGATAACAGCATGAGACCAAATTCTGCCATTGAAATCATTGACTTATCTGGGATTTGAGAGCATTCAGGAGACTTCAGGCTTTTGCAGAGGCTTAATCTGCAAAGTCTGAATAATTGTAGCAGCCTGATCTGGCCTTTTGGAGTTGCCCATCAGAATTATGCCTGCGCAGGGACCACTGACAAAGTCTTCAAAATAGACACCATTTGTAAAACAATCCTTAACAGAAACCAGTCTTTTCTTCTTCATATTGTCTGTGCTGGGCTTTCCTCAGCATTTATGTGTAGTTTGGAATTAATGTCATGAATTATTTTTAGGGCAGTTATCCCATTGAACGCTAGCAGAACTTCTTGATCTCTCAGTTTTTCCTGTTGCAGTGCCATTTCCAAATCCCTGCTAACCACAATGGATAACCACTGCCATGGGCTGTGATTATGACAGTTCAAACAAAGATCACCAAACATTTACTTCTGGACATCAAGCCAGGTGGCTTTAACAGGTATCAGTCTGGAAGGCTTTCGTGTCTTGCGATGGTTCCACATGAATCAACTATTCCTGAAGTTGCTTTACTGAGGTGGGAAAACTAGGTGGGAAAAAACAGCTTTTATTAAGAAAGGATGGCAATGTGGTCATGGTAACAGAAGCCAATAGAATTAAAAAATCAAGCAGATTGCACCTTGCATGTGTAAGATACTGTGTATCTACTTGTTTATGCACTTGCTATATTGCTTTAGCCACAATAACCACCTGAACATAAACAGTTTACATCATAAATGTGAATTAACTGGATTTATTTTGATAGAAGAGGATTAGGCACTTCTTGGCAGCCCTCAGTGAGTCAGCTTCTCAGGCCACAAAGGATGGCAATAAGCAGTTGTGGCATGAGCTGCTGATGGTATCTGTTTCCTACTGCAAGCAGAATACAGCAACTGTCTATAGGATTAAAAGCTAACCTGTTTAATATTGGAAAAACAGTGGAAATTATTTTCTTTTTCTTTTTTTATGTGAAACGTCAGAGCACAAAACTGATTCCAGGGCTCCTGTGGGCCAATGGTATTAGAATGAAGTGCAAACCCCTAGGTTATGTTACATTCTTGTATGCCACAAAGATGGGGAAAAGTGATTTCAGCTTCTGAAGCATCTGATAATAGCATTTGTGGAGACTGAATGGGGAACCAAATCCCAGCCTCCTTTACACATGTGAGTAGTTTTGTGCTGAGCTATTCTTAAAATAATCATCAATTCACACTCAGTGCTTCCCCCCATAAATTAGTTTCTATGATGTATAACAGCCACTGAAAGAAGAATTGAACAGGGGAAATTAACTTGCTTTTCAGTAACAGAAATTTATCAAGGCCAGAGTTTTTACCGGGACAAAACCAATTCATTTAAGCCTTGTCAAGATTCCTAATTAAAAATCCTCTGCTCCCACTTGCAACTTACAAATACTGTGCTGAATTTGGAAGTTAATATTTCCACATGTTCCTGCTACACTGTGCTATAGCAGCTATGACTCTGGTCTGATAAGAAGAGCACTGTACCCAAGCCACCAGTAACTGACTTCCCATTTCTGTGTTAAAATGAAACTCACTTTGTAGAAGGGGGATAGGGAGGTTTGAAGTTGTATTTATTGTCTGAATTTCAGCTCTATTGTATAAGATGAGAAAGATCCATCTCTTTTAGGTTTAAGCTAAAGCATCAGATACTGCAAGCCTGAAAAGCTCAGACCTTTTATTGTTGATCAATCAACTCCCAGCAGGCTACCTGCTGTCTGGCATGTCTCCATTGGTAAATGGTTGGGAGAACAAACTGGATCACAGGTCATACAAATGGAATCATAAAGTCATTAAATTTGGAAAAGATCTCTACGATCTTCAAGTCCACCCATCTACACAGCATTTTCATGGCCACTAAACCATGTCCTACATGTTTTTCAACACCTCCAGGGANTAGCTGGACAAGTATTTCCTCCTAGAAGGAGAATCTGAGGATAACCATGTAACAGACGTATAAATACATGGTTTGACACAGTACAGAAAGGCTTTTGCATGCCACAGGGATGAATGAAGTCTAACAGCCTAGGGAAAATTGAATTTAATTGCATAATTACTGAAGATAACAGCATGAGACCAAATTCTGCCATTGAAATCATTGACTTATCTGGGATTTGAGAGCATTCAGGAGACTTCAGGCTTTTGCAGAGGCTTAATCTGCAAAGTCTGAATAATTGTAGCAGCCTGATCTGGCCTTTTGGAGTTGCCCATCAGAATTATGCCTGCGCAGGGACCACTGACAAAGTCTTCAAAATAGACACCATTTGTAAAACAATCCTTAACAGAAACCAGTCTTTTCTTCTTCATATTGTCTGTGCTGGGCTTTCCTCAGCATTTATGTGTAGTTTGGAATTAATGTCATGAATTATTTTTAGGGCAGTTATCCCATTGAACGCTAGCAGAACTTCTTGATCTCTCAGTTTTTCCTGTTGCAGTGCCATTTCCAAATCCCTGCTAACCACAATGGATAACCACTGCCATGGGCTGTGATTATGACAGTTCAAACAAAGATCACCAAACATTTACTTCTGGACATCAAGCCAGGTGGCTTTAACAGGTATCAGTCTGGAAGGCTTTCGTGTCTTGCGATGGTTCCACATGAATCAACTATTCCTGAAGTTGCTTTACTGAGGTGGGAAAACTAGGTGGGAAAAAACAGCTTTTATTAAGAAAGGATGGCAATGTGGTCATGGTAACAGAAGCCAATAGAATTAAAAAATCAAGCAGATTGCACCTTGCATGTGTAAGATACTGTGTATCTACTTGTTTATGCACTTGCTATATTGCTTTAGCCACAATAACCACCTGAACATAAACAGTTTACATCATAAATGTGAATTAACTGGATTTATTTTGATAGAAGAGGATTAGGCACTTCTTGGCAGCCCTCAGTGAGTCAGCTTCTCAGGCCACAAAGGATGGCAATAAGCAGTTGTGGCATGAGCTGCTGATGGTATCTGTTTCCTACTGCAAGCAGAATACAGCAACTGTCTATAGGATTAAAAGCTAACCTGTTTAATATTGGAAAAACAGTGGAAATTATTTTCTTTTTCTTTTTTTATGTGAAACGTCAGAGCACAAAACTGATTCCAGGGCTCCTGTGGGCCAATGGTATTAGAATGAAGTGCAAACCCCTAGGTTATGTTACATTCTTGTATGCCACAAAGATGGGGAAAAGTGATTTCAGCTTCTGAAGCATCTGATAATAGCATTTGTGGAGA